>ML782319.1:341602-357988 GCA_009831015.1 Picea engelmannii | reverse complement strand
AAACATTGTGTTAAGTATGGGTTGTGAGTATATGTTGAAGAATGAAAGTTTAATTGAACAATTTGTAAGTATATACGTTGTTTAACTTCCCTTATTTTATTATTATTGAAGAAACAAGAAAACTTATATTGATTTTATCGACTATGCTTTGCCATGTCATATTTAACATGTATGAAACAAAGTATGGAATGCAACCAACAAAGGAGATTTTGAGAGAATTCATGAAGCATGGATTTGAAAGAATATGTATTGTTTATGAAAGACTTGGTGCTAAAGTATGTTTTTTGATTGACACAATCATGTATATTCTACTATGTATATAAATGTAGATATACTTATTACAACTTATTTCTATGTTTGTAGATGGAAGATGAAGGGGTGAAACATAAAAAGCGAGCTGATCAAGAAAAATTTCTGTTAAAAATCAAAGTACAATATCACCTACAAATGATGAAGAAATGAGGCATGCACACAACTCGATCGATGTCAATAGTTCAACTGATGAATGACAATCAATATAATTAAATGCTACTGCAATTGTATGTTTTGGAATATTTGTCTCTGAAAATCAAGGATTTTGTTTAATGTACTTGATATATTGTCCCAATTTCATGAGGACATGTTACGAATAAGTGTAAAAATTACAAGTTGGTTGCAATTAGATGATTGTACTAGACCTTTACATTGTCCTCTAGAATGTGTTCTCCTTGTAGTGAACTAAGATTAAGGGTTTCCCATAGTCATGCATTTCAAAGATAAAGCAAAGATATAAAGAAATATAGGGCTTCCCAATGTTGGGTATGTGTTATATTCTTTGCATGACCAAACCTATTATCTGCATTGTGCTAGGTGCATAAGGGGGTCACAAGGGAGTTGCAGGGGGGCCATAGCCTCCAATTTGTTTTTTTTGGAGTTTTTTTGAATCCGTTTTTAGTGGTTTTTTGGCACATGGTTTTCGCCGATGGTTCCCTAATTCTGGTTAAGGAATTAGTTGTTCACTAATTTGGGTCAATGGATTAGAGTTTTTAGATGCCACAAGATCATATATATAATTATCTGCATTGTGCTAGGTGCATAAGGGGGTCACAAGGGAGTTGCAGGGGGGCCATAGCCTCCAATTTGTTTTTTTTGGAGTTTTTTTGAATCCGTTTTTAGTGGTTTTTTGGCACATGGTTTTCGCCGATGGTTCCCTAATTCTGGTTAAGGAATTAGTTGTTCACTAATTTGGGTCAATGGATTAGAGTTTTTAGATGCCACAAGATCATATATATATATATATATAGTATTGTAAACAATGAAGATTCATTTTAATAAAATAATTAGAGGTGTGGCTCTAAACATGATGTTGGTTTTCCTAGTTTGGGTTTCCAAGGTAAAATATTTGTGTAATGTGTGTGTGTGTGCCATTGTATCTTTCAAGATTTTTTGCAGGAGACATAGGAGGATATAGGAAAGGGAATGCATGAGTGAGTGCAAGAGGGGAAATGCCCAAAAGGACGGCCTCATATGATGGAGGAAATAGTGTGCAATATAGATATGCATAGAAGAAGAACTCGAGGAGAGTTCAGGAATCAAAGGAATAAGTACGCTACAAGATGATGCATGAGGGAGTGTAGAAAATTCCCTGGTTATATCATGGATTGAAATGGGAGTGGCCTGCAACCAAAGTGACTGAGCGTGCAAATACTATGGTTGGGTGGAAAGGAAAACACCCACAGTCAGTTGATTGGCTATAATTTGTAATAGATAAGTATCTCTGTGCTCTGTGCAATTTGGTGAATGAATGATTGATTCCTGTATCGTATACCTGAATGAATAATTCTATTACTTGGATATAATATTGTTCCATTTACAAGTCTGTGCACTTGAATAGTGGTGGACCTATAAGAAGGTTGAAGTATTGATTGTTTTTGTATCCTGTGTATACAATAATACGATAGTCATAATGGATCTCCTATGAAATGAAGGAAGCACTGTAACACTCTTAGAAGGAATGAAACCTTAACTATAATAGTTTCCCAAGGAGACCAGAGAGGGTAGTAAAGCCAAAGTGATCTCCTAGATGTGGAGAAATCTAGGAATCTAAGTCCTGGAATGGTTGCAAGGTTTAAACCCCAGCTAGAAGAAGTGGATAAATGCACCTTGAGTTAGGTATTAGAATACCCAGTGTCTGAGGAAGACCTCTGCGTGAAAAAAGAACCTTAACTCCCCATGAAACCTTCTATATTATAGTGAAGGGTTACAGGTGATGAGGAACACGACTTAAATGGTGAAAGGGACAACCTTAATGTTATTTGGAGAAAAGGAGAGAGCCATGAAGGCATGGTAAACATTTATAAAGAACCTGGAAGAATTCTGGAATTGTCTCAGTCCTTAAGCTGGGATTTAACCAGTCAAGGAACCGACAAAGAATCAAGGAGAAATTACCACCATTGGTTTGAAGGGGAGGATAAATCTCAACCCTTTGTCAGGATAGGTATCGTCGCTGGGAGAAACTGAGTGTTGGAGATTATACAAAGTCCGACGACCTTGAACCCCTAGGAGGTAACATGGACCGTTGATTTGTCAGAAGAATCCCTCCAACAAGATCAAAACTATTGATCAGTGTAGACATAGATCACTGTAAAATATTTTTTTTCCTTGGAGGATCGTGGCTATCAATTTGGCCAGATGGTTAGATATAGACCCTCGATCGGTGTAGGAGAAAGATTTAATATTGACCATTGATCTGGAGAGACAATATATCCTAGACATTCATCGTAGGGTACCATTCAAAGTAATTTGCAGTACCAAAGGAAATGCACTTCGAAGGAGGAAATCCAAGAGAAGATCTAGACCATTGATCTGCCATGGACGGAGGAACTCCAAGAGTAGATATGGATTGTTGATCTACCATGGAAGGGGGAAATTCAAGAGGAGATATGGACCATTGATCTATTGTGATCAAAGGAACTACAAAAGGATATCTAGATCATTGATCTCCTACCAAAGGGATTATGAGGGTGATGTAAATGGTGCCACGTGTCAAGAAAGGATTGTGCCACAAGTCATGATGACTTGGAACCTATAGGAGAGAATCCATAGGAAAAAAAATGATACATGTCAGGTTGTGATGGTGCCACATGTCCAGTGGATATTGTGCCATGTGTCAAGGTGTATCGAGGTCCTTGAGATAGAACCCCACGTTGAATTATGTATGCCACATGTCTACCCAGGTGGCAGGCAGTGGTAGGACCATGTGTCAGGACAACTGTGCAACTAGTGTGTCCTTACGAGTGACACTTGTCTCCAATGAAATGGTCGATGGGATAGGAGTGGTCCCTAGAGGACCCAAAATACTTTGTAGCATAGACTACGAGATGGATGGTTATATATAAACATGGTTATATATTGGTTTTTCATCAAAGTTTGAAGGGTTGGCAAGGTTGTGTGTTTTCCAGGAATGTCGATGATGATAAAGGAATCGATGACATGATGAGAGCCATTCATATGCAATTAGGAAATATAGATCTCCACCATTGATTGGTGAGAGAATATTATGAGAGTAGAGGAATAAAAATGACATCATGATGATGTGTGGGTGCCAACATGGAAGCCAAAGTGCCCAAGTGGTGACTGGTGTCACTACGTAATTGGTCGACCAGGCAAGGTGGGTCCCATTAGATGAGAAGGTCCTCTAGGCCTTTTTTAATTTCTATGACCATTGTATATGTGGGATAGTGGATCTAAACCGCTAATCCATGTGTAATATAGTCGAGGTTCAAAGGGGGGACCTGTTAGGCATTGTTATGAAACGTCGACGATGATGAAAGGATGAAACATTTGGACCATTGGTTGGTGCAGGGTGGATATTCTATCTCAACCGCCAGATCAAAAAATGTCAAATGGGAGGATAGTTAACTGTCATGCAATTTAGACTCACTGAGTCACTTAAGGTTGTTGGATGATCGATGCGAGGACCGTCGAATCTAGGATGGGTCTAATTAATGGATCATCGTCATAAATTTTGGTTGGGGTGTTGATGATAACCCCCATGTTATTTTGGAACGTCGACGTAATTAGATCCATAAGATGCTTGGCCCAAGGATGGATGGATCAGGTGTAATATTGATATGAGATCTCCATCGAAGCTTATAGTGTTGGGGTGTTTTAGGCTTTGTGGGAGTAAAACCCAACGACGATGAAGATAGGTCAAGGGACTGAACATGTGAACTTAATGTTACCAGTGGAAGATACAACATCAAATGAAACAAGTATTAAGAGACCACGTGGATTCCATGTGGTAGTAAGGTGGCATTGGGCCAATGGAGGCTCAAGAACTTTGGGAAACCATAAATTTTGATCCAACACTCGGTTTGGAGCATGGTGACAGTCATTGGAAATATTTTGACGAACAAAAGACAATGGTTCCCTTGAGAAAAGCTATTGAGATGATTGAGAAAAAGAAATTTTTTAATACCCCATCCCTTAAAAGGGTACATGGGGGGTTGGGTTTGTTACAAATCCTCATAGGGAATGGTTTTGTGAGTATGAAAGGTATGATGGGGATGATGTTTTCCTAGGTGATGACTCGACAACCAAAATCATAGGAAGAGAAAAATTCAAATTGAAGCTCATGGATGGAAGGATTAGAACACTCCTTGGTGTTGTGCACATCCCAAGATTGGACATAAATTTTATTTATGTAAGCAAAATGGATGGTGCAAGGGTAAAAACAGTGTTTGAGAAAGAAATCTACAGGATGGTTCAAAGGGAAATGGTGTTGCTAAATGGAGTTTGGATGGGAACCTTGTATAAGATGCTAGGAAGCACTATTAGTTATGGGTGGAATAGTTCTATTTTTCCTCAGATTGGAGCTAAAGAAGAAAAAACTCCTACAGTCTCTAGAGGAAAGACTATGTTGTGGCATCAAAGACTGGGGCACATCGGAGAGAAGGGAATTTGAGTACTACACAATAAAGGTATGGTTGAAGGTATGTCCAATTTCTCTCTAGATTTTTATTTCTATGAACATTTTTTATATGGGAAGCAAAATCATGTAGGATTATCCAGGGATGATTTTAGGGGCTAAATTTCGCTTATGGACTATTTTTTCATGGGTTTTCCCAAAAAAATACTCTCTATTCTAAAAATGATTCGCCCAAATTCTGAAGGAAAAAAATATTTTACCTTAAAAATCGCCAAAATTTTAGATAAACTATATAAAAACCATAAAAATTTGAAAATTTTCACAAAAAAATCACCTAACATTTATAGTTGGCATATGAAGGATTAGTAAGATTCGCCAAGGTTTCTACACTTTAAAATAAATTTCCATCCTTAAAATCATCCTTGGGATTATCCTATGGTGCTACGAGGGAAGAGGGGATATTACAATTGGTGCAAAGTGATGTGTTTGGACCTGTGTTAGTTCCATCACTAAGAAAATATGTGTACTATGTCTCATTTATATATGAATTATTGAGGAATACACATATTTATTTCCTCGGGAAGAAATATGAAGTATTTGAAAAATTCAAAGAGTTTAAGGATATTGTGGAGAATCAAATAGAGAAGAGAATTAAGATGTTGATGATGGATAATAATGGAAAATTATATGGAAATGAATTCAAAGAATTCTGTAAGAAGTGGTATAGAAAGGTAGAAGAATACTCCATAAACACCTGAACAAAATGGAGTTGCAGAAAGGATGAACATGGAACTGATTGAAAAATGAAATAACATGTTCAATGGTGATGGGTTAGGATAGGAATTATGGGCATAGGTAGTGGGTACTGCATGTTACTTGGTCAATCAATCACCCTCATTAGCACTAGATGAAAATATTACACATGAGGTATGGACTTGTAAGAAGTCCTCTCTTACACATCTCAAGGTATTTGAATGTGATGCCTATGTTCATGTTCCAAAGAAAAATAGGAGTAAGCTAGATAAAAGGGTTAAAAGTGTATCTTTATTGATTATAAAGATGTTCTGAAAGCTTATAAGCTTTGGAACCTAGAAACTAAGAAGGTAGTGTACAACCAAGATGTGGTATTTAGAGAAATCAAAGATGTTCTCAAACATGAAGTCTTACCAAGGGAATAAGAACTAGAGGAAATAGAGTTTGAATGGAAGGATAATGAATCAGACTCTATAGAAGAACTAGAATAATAATAAGAAGAGCCTCATACTCCAGCATTGAGGAGATCGGTTTGGGAAATAAGACAACCAGAAAGGTATACTCCACTTGATTTCCATTAAAATTTTTCTTTGTTTATTACTGATGATGATCCTAGAACTGTTAGGGAGGAAGTGGATTTAGAGGAAGGCAAACTATGGAAAAAGGCCATGGTTGAAGAAATGGCAGCCTTGGACAAGATTTAGGCTTGGGATCTAGTGGAGTTTCCAACTGGAAGAAATCCCATTGGAAACAAATGGGTGTTTAAGAATAAGTTGAATGAAGAAGGAAACATGGAAAAATATAAAGCTCGATTAGTAGAAAAAGGTTATTCCCAAGTAGAGGGAATTGACTTTGGTGAAATTTTTTCTCCTGTTGCCAAGTTAACTTCTATTAGATTTTTTTTATCTCTTTTTGTTGCTTTTGATTTTGAAGTAGAACAAATGGATGTGATGAAAAAATTCCTACATGGAGATTTGGAAGAAGAAATATACATGAAGAAGCCAAAAGACTTTGCTTTGAAGGGAAATAAAGAGTTGGTATGTAGGTTAAAAGAGTTGTTATATGGGTTAAAATAATCACCAAGGATGTGGTATAAAAAATTTGTTACTTATATATTGAGACTTGGATTCACAAGGAGCAAAGTAGATCACTGTGTGTATTTAAAATTAATCGGTGATCATGTTATTTATTTGGTCTTGTATGTGGATGATATGTTGCTCATAGGAAACAACAAGGAGATTATCCAATATGTGAAAAATTAGTTGTCCTATAAATTTGACATGAAGGATCTTGGTGCTGCAAATTTCATTTTGGGAATGGAAATTAAAAGAGATTATTGGGAAAACATGAAACTCTGGTTAAATTAAA
The DNA here is from genome assembly GCA_009831015.1 of Picea engelmannii. Taxonomy (NCBI): domain Eukaryota; kingdom Viridiplantae; phylum Streptophyta; class Pinopsida; order Pinales; family Pinaceae; genus Picea; species Picea engelmannii. The sequence continues at coordinate 350,958 of ML782319.1, read as the reverse complement.
GGAAATATGTCGAGACAATATTGTAGAGGTTTAATATGCAAGAATGTAAACCGATCATGGTTTCTATTCCTGTAGGTGTAAATTTATCTGTAGATCCGTGTCACAAGACAAAAGAAGAGGAGGAGTACATGTCCCTTGTTCCATATGCTAGTGTGGTTGGTAGTTGTATGTATGCAATGGTATGTACTAGACTGGATACTGCACATGCAGTGGGAGTTTTGAGTAGGTGTATGCCAAAACTAGGGAAGGAGCATTGGGCAACAATAAAGAGGGTTTTCATGTATTTCTGTGACACTACTACTTATGGATTCTGTTACCAAGGAAGACCAATATTGGATAGAGTGTTGGACATACATGGATTTGTTGATGTAGACTGGGTTGGATATATATATCGCAGAAGATCTACAAGTGGGTAGGTTTTTAACCTGTTTGGAGGAGAAATCAATTGGATGAGCAAAAGATAGGTTGTAGTGGCACTCTCAACTACAAAAGTTGAATACATGGAATCCATTCATGCAAGAAAGGAAAGAGTATGGTTACAAATATGTTGTTTAGGTATTGGGTTGGTACAACAAGCTATAAGGATAGATTGTGATAGTCCGAGTGAAATATTCTTGGCAAAGAACCTTTATTATCATTCAAAGACAAAGAATATTGATGTTCAATATCACTTTTTGAGAGATATGGTTGAAGAAAAGAAGGTGTTGATGATGGAGGTGGAAACTTTGAAGAATGTTGTAGATTCATTGAAAAATTCAGTGAGCACTGAGAAGTTCTCCTAGAGCAAAGAAATAGTGGGCATTTTTGCCTTGGATTGTTGACTATGTAATCATGTGACCCCCTATATGCAAAGAAAACAACAAGTGGTAGAATTTTGGGTATGTGTTATAATATTAGCACGACCAAACCTAGTATCTGTGTTGTATTAGGCACATGGGGAAACAACCCCTATTTTGTTTTGGCATTTTTTTGCATCCATTGTTAGTGGTTTTTCAGCACATGGTTTTCGCTGATGGTTTTCTAATTTCAGTTAAGGAATTAGGGTTTTTGACTAATATAGGTCAATGTATTAGAGGTTTTGGATACTGTGAGATCATATATATATATTGTATTGTAAAAAATCAAGATGCATGATAATAAAATAATTAGAGGTGCAACTCTAAACATGTTGTTGGTTTTTCCCGGTTTGGGTTTCCATGGTAAAATATATGTGTAATGTGTGTGTGCCATTGTATCGTATCTATTTTTATTAAGAATCCATTTGGATTAATTAATCGTACAAGGTTAAAATCTACACCCAAATAAAAATTAAGGTTTCCATGGTTTTGCAAAGCATTCCAAGGCTTCTACATCATGCACCAAACTTTAGGTTTTCGTTCCATGTTTTATTTATCTTATTCCACCTCAGTTTTGGCATCCTCTACTCCTAAAATAATTATCCATAAAAAAAATAATCCCAATATTAGTATTAACTCTAGATATTCGAGGTAAGCAAATTTGGAAGAGCATAGTGAAAGAAATAGATGCATGGGCATAAAAAATTTAAAACATGTTTCTCTCTCCTATCAAAAACAACTATTCCTTCCTTAATGATATGATGATATCATGAATTTAGGCATGAGAGATGGAAGTGATTCAGTTGTCAAGCATTTAAATGTAGAACATTTCCATGTAGGATTGATATTAATGGTTTCACTATAATATACTCTTGAATTCATCACCCCAAGCTCTCAAGCAATGTTATGAACATAGGGTAATGAGGCTTCAACGTAGTTCAAAATTTATTCTTCTTAGTCAATGTATTCACATTCTAGTGCTCTGTTTATTCACAAGTTTGCATGATTATTCTATAAATGTTAGGAGCATTAAGTAGAAGGAAAGTAACCACTCTTCTTAGTCACTCCTATCCTACACAAACATAAGTGGGAATACCACAAAATCATTAAGCAAGAAAGAAGATGTGACGTGACTATATGATCTTTGATCAAATCCAACTATTTACTTCTCAATGATGCAGTGAGATGACATTATAATCCAATGCATAAGAAATCAGTAGATCCTTAAAAGAAAATTCTCTTAAAGGTGGAAGATAGAGAATTGAAACTTGCAATCAAATATGATCAACATTGTGTTCAATTTTTTTAAAACCAGTTAATGAAATAACATTTAAACCATTCAGAGGACAACTTGCCAAAATTTCTTTAAGGTGATAAATGAGCAAGAGGATGAAATCGAAATGAGAGCATAAGAAATTTACAAGAAGATGATTATATTACAATGGGGAATCCAAATCAGATCAAGGTTTAAAATGCCTACACCACCTTCTCATGGAATCAATAATCATTAAAAGAACAAGAGAATGATCAAACCTTAAATTCAAAAGGAAAATTAATACTATGAATAGTCCTAAGAGGTTCAATGGAATGCTACCTACATTTTCTAGACAAGGAGATATAATGCATTATAGGGGTCATCCTAGGCTACTCAGACTTGACCTTAGAATTATTTAATTTCATGATCACATTGAAAGACTAGCCTTCAATTTATTTTCCTCAGCCATACCACGTTAATATTATTGTAGCTTCGGGAGGTATGAACCTCTATTGTGACCTATGACGAGATTAGAATACTCCGGAAGGAAGCAAAGAAGTGAAGGAAACCCTAGACAAGTTGTCGGCTGCATAAATATATTTAATATGAATTTATTAATATCTAGAAGGAGAAGTCGGCCCCAGTTAAACTTCCCAGACTACTATAAATACAGGGCGCCAGTTTTCATTATTCACATCTCAGCAGTTGCAGAGAGAACTGGATCTGCACAGGTGCAGTTGCAGCTTGTGCGCAAGCTTCCGGGAAGGTGTGTGCTAGCCTCTGGGTGGGATTATCTGATCAGCGTGAGTTCTATTCTTGCTTGGTGCATTAGCCTCTCTTGGTTATTGGATTGCTACCAATATTTTCTTCTCTATCAAGGTCAAGGTGCTTGGAGGGTGGCTTCGGCCTGAGGTTGGGTGATGAGGGTATCATCAATGGTAAAACGAGCACAATCTTCTATATTCTAACAGGTTATGGGTCCACACCCCCTTCAGTCAGCCTAAAACGCTGGAAGGAAGCATAGCCACTAGATATTGAGCTTGTTGAGGAACTGTTGCTAGGGTTACTAGCAGGAGCAGCTTCCAAAAACATTGCAGCTAGGGTTACTAGCAGAAGCAGTTGCAGAAACCCTAAATCTTTGATCCAGTGCCTTGTGATGGAGTATCTCACCCAAGAAGAATATATCCATATGCACCCTAGCTCAGCACACCTCTTGGCTCTCTCAGAAGAGAGAAATGACGAAGTTGAAGTTTTGGATCAAGGCATGACCAGTTACCAGTCAACCGAAGACATGTGTGAAACAATCAGTCTTTTACACTACTCAGCACTTACCGGGACGATTGAAGATGATATGTGGATAATCGACAGTGGAGCTTCCAGGCACATGACGGGAGATCAAGCCAGACTCTCAAATCTAAATGAGAGAAATACATCATACAAAGTGGAGCTTGGAGACAAAAGCACTTACCCCGTCGAAGGATTTGGACAAGCCTCCGTCAAGTTGGAATCAGGTAATCATGTTCACTTAAGCAATGTTTTATATGTACCTCGTTTAGAAAAGAATATTGTATCAATATCATGTTTAGAAGACAAAGGAAATAGAATATCCTTCATAGATGGAAAGGTGTTATCATGGCATAAGAATTCCAACATAGAGGATGCTAGGGTTATTGGAAGTCGTGAAGGAAATCTGTACAGACTAATATAACGAAATGAAGAAGCTCTAGTACATGATGAAGTCAACCCTAATGAAATTTGGCATAGAAGGTACGCTCATATCAATTATCAAGAATTACTTTTCCTCAGAAAAATGGTTGAAGGAATACCAGAATTGAAATCTACACATGAATGAATTTACAAAGGATGTGCCCTTGGGAAGAATATCAAGAAACCATTCCCAAGTAGCAACAACAAATCCAAGGAAATCCTAGATCTAATACACTAAGATGTTTGTAGTCCAATGCCAGCCATATCTCTAGGAGGATCTCTTTACTACGTAATCCTCATAGATGACTATTCAAGAAAGACGTGACTGTACCTACTGAAATCAAAAGACGAAGTATTCAACAAGTTCCAAGAATTCAAGGCAGAAATAGAAAACCTTACGAACAAGAAGATAAAGAAATTAAGAACAGATAATGGAGGAGAATACACCTCGAAGGAGTTCGTTGCATTCTACAAATTGACAAGGATTAGGAGGGAGCTGACTGTTCCTCATAATCCTCAACAAAACAGTGTAGCAGAAAGAAAGAACAGATCTATCAAAGAAATAGTAAAAGCCTTATTGAATGATCAAGGTCTATCCATGTTCCTATGGGGAGAAGCAGCAATGACGACAATATATGTACATAACAGAAGCCCTCATCGTATATTGAAGGACATGACACCATAAGAAGCATTCTTAGGTAAGAAACCTAACGTAGAAAACTTAAGAATATTTGGATGTCCAGTTTACTCTCATATTCCCAAAGATAAAAGAAATAAACTAGAACCCTTAGGAAAGAAGGGGATATTCGTGGGATATAGTGATTCATCCAAATCTTATAGAATATATATTCCAGAAAAACACAATATAGAAGTAAGCAGAGATGTAACATTCAATGAAAGGATGGCCTTCAAGAAATCCATCGAAGAAATTATAGAAGAAGAAGAACTTGAATAACCAAATGAAGAAAACACAAAAAATGAAAATAACGAAAAAGATCAACCTGATCATCCTATGGATCCATGTGAGAACATTGATTCATATATCATACCAAAAACCGAGAAATGACCAGCTTGGCTTGAAGCCACTTTACAAGATGCAAAAAGAATTAAGGTTCTAGAAGGAACATCCAGGAAGAGTAAAAGACCAAAAATATTCTCAAGTTATGCAGCATACATGACGAAGCTTCTAGATGAAGAACCTACCACATTTGAAGAAGCAGTCCAAAAGGGACAATGGAAAGAAGCTATGGTGGAAGAAAATCAATCCATTATGAAAAATGAAGTATGGGAAATTGTACCCAGACCTAAAGAAAAATCAGTGGTAACCTCAAAATGGGTATACAAGATCAAACATGTAGCAGACGGAAGCATGTGTTGTCGCAAGAGTTGACCCTAGGCTGTAATAGAGCCAAGCCTTAGCACATTTTAATTGAAATAAAATTTGTTGATTGATTAGTCATAAGAGGCTTCTAGAACTAGGTCTGAAACAAGCCCTTCACTCATTTATAGATCAGAAATGAAGAGGCATGACATCGTTTGTCTAATTGATTTAATAAATAAGATGGATAGAGGATAGGATATGAAGAAGACTAAAACAAAGAGTTAGGTATCTAATTTTGATAGGTCTAATATTTATTTCAATGGAAGAAATAACACCAAACTTCAAATATCTGAACACAGGTCTTGTCTTACTCATAGCAAGACAGAGGAAAAGCTATGAACAAATAAAACTTGTAAATAAGGAAAAACAATTAAGATGCAAGTCTTGTTCTACTCACGGCAAAACAGTGGAAAAACTGCACTTTAAGGATTGCTTTAAATTAGCTACAACAGAAATATCACTGAATTGTAACCATTACAAGCTAAATTAATGAATGGAAGGAAGAAAGAGAAGTGATGAAAACTTCAGAAACAATAACACAGGAAGAAGATAGAATTAGACAATGACAAGGTGTAGAATCTCTTGGCACTCCATTCTATATTTGCTGAAAAGGAATGCATTACAAACCCAGCCTCCAAAAGGCTCTCGGGTTGTTCCCTCCCCCTTTTTTCTTCAAGAAGATACAATAATATATGTCTTCTGCCCCCTTTGGAATAACTGAAAAATGATTCGGATTCCAAAAGAAATCCCTCTAGAAATGAAAAGGAATTTCATGTAGGTATTGAGGTCGAAATCCTCCCAAAAGATAACAACAATTACCATCAAATTCGGAAACTTTTTGCCATAGAAAATGGGCAAAACTTGTAATGTCCCCACTTTGGGACATAATAACAGGGCAGAGACTTATGATGACTAGAGTAGCCAGATGGATGTTAGAGTGAGTACAGGGGTATTCGAGAATAATTTTGGGGTCCAGTTGGCATTTATCATCATATTCCATCATTATGAGCCATTTCGCATAGGTTGGCTTTGGTTTCGTTCCATTTCAATGATTTCCATGATTTTGACTATTTTGAGCTATAAGTTAATTAAAATCACTGAAGAGGTCATTTTGGGCACATTACTTGGAGGAACCTCTCTGTTGGAAAATGTTTAACATGTAGCATATGCTTGTCATTGATGGCAAGTATAGTAATGAAGATGGCATGGGTACAGGAAGAATGTACAGAGGATTGTTGGCATGTTTTACAGGCAGCGTATGCTTGTCATTGATGACAAGTACAACAGTGATGATGGCTTGAGTACAGAAACGATGATCAACAACGCAGTGATATTCAGGAAGATAAGTTTAGGTTGATCGAATGATCGGAGGCCCGTAAAGCTTGAGAAGCATTTCTGATCGATTGATCCATTCAAAATTCCTGAAAGAATGAGGGTCGTCAGATCTGAATGAAGACAAGAAGAGAGCACTGAAAAGGAGGACATATCTCAGACGTTAGATCCAAGCGCAGGACCCGACCACCGTTGGATCGAGGAGAACCTACATGATCCTTTAAGAACAAGGAGAAGCGGGCGTAATCACGATATGCAAAATCGCGACTTAATCTGAGCCGTCAGATCAAGGTTGAATTTGGACCGTTGATCCCTGTCCATGTCGGAGTTTTGAGGATCGCATGTTCGAGATGTCAAAGAAATAATGCAACAGGAATCCTGATATCGCGATATGCGAAATCACGATGTAATCTGAGCCGTCAGATCAAACTTTGATCTGGACCGTTGATTCTAGTCTGTGTCGGAGTTTCGGGGATCGAGAGTTGGACATGTCAAAGTTTATTGACATCAGGAACCCTGAAATCACGATGTGTGAAATTTCGAATGAACCTGAACCGTCAGATCAATATGTGATCTAGACTGTCAACCAAACTCACGATAGCAGACCACATCAGCTAGGGACACGTGGAACAATCAGGTAATGACAAGTGTCAGACTGATTCAACATTTCAGGCACATGTAAGTCATGAATCAGAGTGACACATGGCAGTATTCAACACGTGTCAATCCATGTGTGACGTCAGCAGATGGACACCATATCAGAGTTTCGTGGATCGCGACATCAAGAGGAATAGAAAACAAGGCAACAAGAATGCCTAAATCGCGATATGCGATATGGCGATTCAATCACAGCCGTTAAATCAAGATTGGATGTGGGCCATTGATGTAACTCCATCTCAGAGTCTCGGCTATCGTGACTTGGAGTGATGAGACCCTTCATCACAGGAACTGTGAGATGCGAATTCACGAAGAGATCTGGACGGTCAATACACAAGGATTTTGGACCGTTGATCCAACTCCATCTCGGAGTTTCGCCTATTGCAACTTGGAGTGACGAGAACCTCCACCTAAGGAACAATGAGATGCGAGATCGTGAAAGCGTCTTATGAATAAGGTTGTGGTCACAACTCTTGGTCACGAGAAGGGAAGGAGTCAGTCCAGATAAGATCCTTTTCGGGGTTTCGGAGATCGCGACTTGGAAAGTCGAGATGCCTCATCTCCATATTCACGAAAAGGGAATTCACGAAAAGCACTTCAAGTATAAGCGCTTGGTCTTGGCCATGGTCATATTGGGGAAAGAGCTAGTGCATAAAAGTTTTGTATCGGAACATCAGATATCGCGAAATGAAGTGTGGAGACACTCAGCACAGGATTGCCGAAATGCCGAAACCCGATGTCAATAAAGTTCATCCAACGGCACAGATAAATTGGAATATGATCGGAAGGTTACTGTTCTTTCTCACAGTTAACCTCTCAGTCACAAATCTATTAGTGAAACGGATTCATGATTGCGAATCAGTTGGTGCTTCAGTTGCTGGGAAAGTTGTCTTTCTTTTGCCTAAGGAAATGTGAAGTGGAACCGCCGTGGAGGTGTGTATAAAAGAAAATAAGACAGGCTGTGTGTGGTTGGCTGTTCTGGATATGAATGAAACTGAAGGATATCGGAGGGGTATTGATGCACGACACAATGAAACTGCCAGAAACCATTGATGGCGTCTGCTAGAGAATTCGAAGAGACCCCTATGGAATCAGACAGTGGAATGAAGACGATTCATGGAGGAAATTGACTGTTGGATAAGAGTTTGAGGTCGTAACAAAAACAGAGAAGGTGAGGTCGACTGTCACAGAGAAGACGAAGAGTCTCAACTGCCAGAGAGGCTGAGAAATCTCAGCATAACATCCAGTGATGCTGAACGTGTGGGAAAACGGCCAGAGAAGCTAAAGAGTTACCATGATGATCAGGCAAAGCACTCGAGAGGTGGAGGATATTGGCGCGGTGTGAGTATGCAGAGGCATTGTTCACATTGCATGCACAAGGTGCACAGAAGCTATAAGTACACGGTATAGAGAAGAGATGAGGTTGTTGTTGCCATTGTTGTTGGAGTTGTTGTGGTCGCTGTGTATAAGGATTGAAGTGTGAGCAAGGAGGTAGAGCGCAGGAGTAGAAATACACAGTAGAGGAAGGTTGCATTGAAGGGACATGGTGCAGAGAGTATAAATGGTAGAAGAACAGACACCGCAAGTCATGTGTGCAGGAAGGCAGTGAGGCAGACAGAGCAACAAAATGCAGAAAAACAGTGATGAGTCTGGTAAGCCATTGTTGAACATCTTATCACTGTAATAAGTTTCAGTATCAAAGATTAATATTTTAGGGAGGCTGGGAGGTGCTCGGGAGGACTGTTTTCCTCAGAGGTTCAAGTGGGTGCTTGAACGTAGGGAGTTGTAGCTTCCATCTGGTTGCAGCCAGAGAAACCAGGGTGGCAGGGTGGTGCAAGGGAGAAATCTTGTTCTCTGTTATACAGGTTGTTGCCTATATGATTGGAAGTTGGTGCTTCCATCCAGTTGGTGCTGGAAACACTCAGGGAGTTGGTGCTTCCTTCTAGTTGGTGCTAGAGAAACCAGGGAGTTGGTGCTTCCTTCTAGTTGGTGTTAGAGAAACCAGGGAGTTGGTGCTTCCTTCTAGTGGGTGCTAGAGAAAACATAGAGTTGGTGCTCTCAGCAAGTTGCAACTTGCAAAACAGAGGTTGTAGCCTCATTATGAGTTGGTGCTCATATGTATGATAATGTAAAGAATGTAACTATTACTTATCATATAAAGAAAAAGAGGTTTTTACCCTGTATGGGT
>ML782319.1:322253-334722 GCA_009831015.1 Picea engelmannii | reverse complement strand
GAAAGTTGCCGACGGGACAAAAAGCTATGGGTCAGTTAACTGAAACTCCCAGCCATGCATGGCCGAGAGTTCGTCCAAAACCCTAGCTCCTTCTAGCCTATAAAAGAAGGGGTAGGGGTACTATTTGGAGGAGGAAAAATATAACAAAGAAACTCTGCCCAATTGTCGAATCCATTTGTCCCAACCCTTTAGCCTTTCCTCAATCCTAAGGAGAATTCAAGCAAAGCAGTTGGAGGACAAAGAAGAGGAGGAGCCCAGGATCAGGATCAAGGAGCAGTGGCCGATCTCTATCATTATTGTAAGTTGATTCATCTTGAGATTAATAAAAGAATACTTTTCTCGTCCCAATGCATGACTTATATATGATTTATTCGATTTATGCTCAATCTCTAACCCTCAAGTAGAAAAATAGCATGCATGCGTAGTGTTTTGTCTTGATTGCAGGATTGTCTTTGGAAGGAGCAGCGCAAGCAAGCGTACAAAGCACAACGGAGGATCTACACCAAACATCAGTAAAAAGGTTAGTAGGTTCTTTCCATGTTTGTATGTGAAAAAGGGTTTTAGGTTTTGGGGTGGTAGGTTAAAAGTGATTTCTTAAAGGTCAAAATCTGCATGCAAGTTTATCCCTAGCTTTCTAGTTCGTAGGGTATTATTTCCCAACAACAGAATTGGCGACTCCACTGGGGATGATACTCTTAGGGTTTCTGGATTTAGTGGAGGTTTTTGGGTAGTTTAAAGGATCATATTTTCTGTTTCTTTGTTTGTTTGTTTTATGTTAGGTTAGAGCTAGCAGGGAACCTGGTTCTTAATACCAGTTTTTCCTTGACTGTTGCTTGACATTAATTATCGGGACACACAGAGGTACACACGGCCTGCTGAAGGCCTGCACACGTGTAACCTGCGCCCTAACCTTCTACAACCCATGTTTGAACGCTTGCTGTAGAGGTTTCAGTAGCGTGTAGGACTCAGAGGGATTAAGAGGCAGTCTCCTCTTCCCTGTCAGAATTTTACATTCTCAGGGGGCTTTCTGGATCCTGTCTGGGTCTTGCTGGTTCACAGTCTTGTCTCAGTCTGCCTTATTGCGTTTGTTATTTTTTGCAATTATTTTTCTTTTCTGTTAAAGAAGAAGCATCCAAGCCTTCAAGAGACCCTGGTTGTTAATACCAGAGGCCTCTTCTAGGTCTGGGCTGCCTGTGTTTGGTTTTATCTTAGATTTTGTACATACCCACAGCCTGTACAAGTTCAGCCCGCGGGTACCCGCTTTCTATTTTAGCGCAACACACGTTTGCCCGCGTGCTGTTTCAGTGACAGGAGCGTGCTTGATAGGCTGCTTTTCAATCGAGGTGGGGCAGTCATCCCCTCTTTTTGTGAGAAGTAGTGCTCTCAGGTGTGTGATTTTAGGGTATCACAGTCAGTAGGTTAGGGCCTCTTACCCTTAGCCTATTTTTTCTTAGTTGATAGAAAAGACAAAAAAAAGAAAGATTTTGTTTTATGGTTTTTAGACAAGCGTAAGAGTTGGTGCTTTCTTGATTTCCATTGTGCGTCTTTGCTTTGGTTCTTTGCGATCTGTGCTTTAAGCCAGAATTTTATTTTGTTTTCTTGGTTTTGTGCTTGTCGACATTTTCCCTTTGTTGCTTCATTTATCACTTTAATAAAAAAAAATATATCGCTTTTTCATTTGCTTCTTTGTTTCAAGATTGTGTTGCTGCATCAATAGCTAGGGAGAAGTCTTTTTGTTCATAAGTTTTTGTAGTGCATTTAGAGTATAAGTAGCTCGTAGATTGAGCGAAATTCTTTTATGTTTGCTGCATGAAATCTTAGAAAAGTTGAAAAGAAAAGAAATCTTTCTTGGTGAAAAGTTGCCGGTTTTTGCATTTTTTGTAAAAGTTTTTGTTTCCAAGCATTTCTTATTCATTTTGCTTTGAGTCTTTACACATCATCAGTTTCACCTTCATACCCTGTGACGTAAAAAATCCAATAAAAGCAATGCTAATTAAAATCTATTAGACTTTTGTTTGTAGGGTTCATACACTAGCTCAGGACTAGGGCCTTGGAATAGGTTGGAGAGGAAACTCTCCAAGGCCACTCAAACTCAAACATTGGAGTCTGTGATAGGGAGTGTAGAAGTCCAGTTGTGTGAAAGTTATCTGGGACCCCCCTTTAACACAGGGGCTAAACACGAGGTCATGTAAGGAAAGGTAGTGGAGATAACCCCTCCAAAGTTGGACCAAGCGTAGTGGAGAACACATATCGAGGTTTGTTGAGGGATTCCGTCGTTTGCATTTGCCACGGGGCTTCATGGGTCTTGAATCCATTCGAGGTCCTCAGTTGTCTTCTGGACCATTTTCTCTTGATACCCTTGATAGGTTTCGGTCTTGATACCCTGCTCATTGTGGTCTACCCGACTATCGACTGTACCCGCCTGGTGACTGTTCGCGTGCTGACAAACTAGTTGCCAATCTTTCATAGGGACATACACAGATGACTGCGGGGGTATACCGTGGTACCTAGGATAGACATCGGGCCATGCTTTGCAGAGAATACCGAGAGGGTGCTTCTGTTTTCGAGTTTCACTTGCACCAATAAGTTTCTCTAGTGTTGGTTGTTGTAACTGTTCTTCAAAATAGTTAAGTGTTTGCTTGTCTTATCTCATAGGGGCTTTCTTTTAGTGTGTGTTACTATTTTCACGTGTAGAATACCTTAGCGTGTCGTGGATCTTCTCACACAGTGGAGGATTCAGAGCTCCGCCGGTTACGAAGGCTTCTGGGCCTGCCGCCGGTTATACTGGAGCCACCCCCGCCACCATTGAGGCGGAAGCTAGACCAACAAGGGTCTTTCGAAGCAACCAGGTTACAAACCATTGTGCCCGAACAACTCCCGGAGGAATCAACCGCCAATATTGGTTTGGTTGAAACCCCAACCACTGATACTTGGCCGCAAGTTATTGTGCCAATTCAATTTTATGAATGCCTGTCAGTGCCTCACACAACTATGGCAACAAACGTTGTTACTTCCTCTGGGAATTCTTCCATTCCCATCACCGTGGTCACCACAGGAGAAGAATCTCCTAACTTTTCGTCGACAGTCCGAGCCACTACTGTCTCGGCCACAACTACGTCGCACAGTGGACCGTCCCCATCTATTGCGTTGGCCACACCTCCCTTCACACCTAGTGCAATAGGCCCTCCATTCTCATACGGTATGCCTAGTTCGGGTACTAGTCCTGCACTCATTTACTCCACTTTACAGACTTTGGGTCTGGGGGCAGGGAGCTCTAACGCTCCTCTGCAAGGTCAAATTGGGGGCATTCATGTCCCTTTTAATGCTTTTCCTTACGCTGGAGGTCATATCTCTCCTTCGTCCCCTTCGCTTGGTGGTCTGCATCAGTAGTCCGCCGGGCAGCTTGCACACATGAGTTCATTTGGAGCCGGGAGTCAAGGAACACCTGCGCAAACTCTGTCGGTAGGTTCATCACCATTTGTTTGGAACGGGACGTTTGGTATTAACACTTTCGCATCCACTGCTTTCCCATCTGGGGGCACTCCCATTTTTGGACAGTCTACTCCGGTGCAGGGTACTATTCCTGCGCTGGGGGCACATATACCAGGACCTTGGAACTCAGGACAAGGATCCGTTCCTTCCTCTGGAATGTCGTTCTGGGGTAATTTTTTCCACAGTCAATGGAACCCTAGACATACTTCTATGCTTCTCCTATCAGGACCGGCATGGGGTAATCCTTCCCAAAGTCCGTCGAACATGATGAATGCCCAACATCCTATGTCCTTCATGGGGAATCAACCAATGATGTCTCCACAGATGCAAAATCCTTACACTGGTCAGGGCCATGGTTTCTACCAGAATCCGGGCCAGCAGCCAAACTTTTCCTGGCAACCTGGTGCCAGTCAAACTCCAGGACCCTTTTTCCCAGGCTATCAGCAGCAACCCAAACTACCATTCCTGGCAACGTTACACTTGCCAGATTTGACAAGGTTGTTAAATGATCCTATCTGTCACAATCCGCGTTGGCCTCCTATGCCAACGAAGTTTCCTTCGGACATTCCAAATTTCGAGGCCAATCCTAACGAAGATCCAGGTGATCACGTGACTACTTTCCATCTCTGGTGTTCATCTAACTCATTGAAAGATGACTCCGTCCAGTTGTGATTGTTTCAATGCACTCTTATCGGAAGTGCCGCAAAATGGTACGTAGAGCTTGATCGCTCACGATACTCTTCTTTTGGTGAACTGGCGATGGCCTTCCTTAACCATTTCCAGTTACCTGTGAGATACGATGTAGGCATAGAGTTACTAGCCAATTTCGAACAGACGAAAGCAGACCATATCTCAGATCATATCCGAGAGTGGAGACGCTGAAAGAGTCTAATCAAGGTACCAGTTCCACCAGCATTCCTGCTAGAGTGGTTCCTTAAGTCTTTAGTCCCGCAATTATCCAAAGACGTCGTGACTTCAGGAGTGTTCTCTGAAGAAGATGCCATCATGAGGGCTCAACAGTTTGAGCTTATCTATTCTCAGTCTGGTTTATTGTACAACATCCTGTCGGATGCACCACGATTGATACTGGATAAAAATAGATAGAGAGCGAGACCACATGCCGATGGTATTGTTGGTTCCGCACAAACCAAGCCCGCTGAGAAATTGACAAAACAATTGCAACAGTTATCTATCCAACACTCGACGGCTAGCCAGACTACTGCTTTGGCTGCTCCTCCTACCCAAATGTCGGAAGTACACTTCGTGCAGACGACTAACCCGAAGGCCACCCAGCAGCCTGAAGGGAAGAAAAAACAACGAAAGAAGGGTAAAGGGGAGAAAAAACCCACTGTCAATGTTGGCGAGGGCACCACGGAAAAGAGAAAGGCGAGGTATCTGTGCAACTTGTGTGCGAAGGACCACCCGACCCATCTATGTCCTCGATTTGCAGAGGCCCAAAAGTTTGTCACACAGCAACAACAAGCCGTGTTGACTAATCCCTTTCAGCATGGGAAAAATTTAACTCAAGCCTCTACAAGTGCCGAAGGGGGCAGCCAAGAAACCTGCCCTCCCCCAAATAATTCCTCTTCTGTGAACGTATATATGGTTAGGAGTGATGCTTTAATAACGACTAGAGTGCACGACTATAGTAAACCAAGCGCCTCTGAGAAGGGTAAAGAAGCTGAAATCCCATCTCTTCCTCTGCAGATTGAGAAAACATTGGGAGAAATGATGACACACATTCCAAAGGGTGCATTTAATAAATCTTCTCACAATCCAAATGCAAGGGCCGCCCAAAATTACTCTGTGGTGGAAGATTTATCCCAAACCCCTTGTGCTATGTCTGCTTTGGAAGTCCTCCAAAGTTGCCCTGCTCAGAGGAAATCCTTGTTGACTGCTTTAGGCTCTACTAAGACTTGTAACCCAGGTACCATCATGTTAGATACGACTGACTTGAAACCTCGTCTGCCTTACCACATCGCATTTCAGATAATAGTGGCTCATCCCACGAAAACTTTTACACAGAATATCTTCCGCACGGTGGTCGACGAGGGCGCTTCGACTTACATTATGTCATTAGCATGTTGGAAAGCCATTGGTCAGCCCGAGTTGTCTCCATCACCTACTCTCCTCACTGTGTTCGACGGTCATTCATTCCGACCACATGGCATCATTCCTTCTTTCCCTGTGCAGTTAGGAGGGAAGACCGTGTGCGTCGAGGTAGAGGTAGTCGATGCCCCCCTCGACTACAATCTCTTGTTAGGTCGTAGTTGGACTTATGCTATGCAAGTTGTGGTCGCTACAGTTTTCTGAGTCTTATTATTTCCACATGAAGGCCGAATAGTGACCATCGATCAATTGTCCTTCTCTAAACCTGACCCAGCTTTGGGGGCATCCACGGTTCCCATGATTGATAATCCTCAAGCCGGTGTCGTTAACGTAGGAGTTGGTTTGTGCCCATCTTTTATGGGTACTTTTGATTACCCACCTCCTCATGGCGATGTCAGGTTTATATCAACTCACCACAAGGCTGAGATTTTTCATGTCTCGTCGTTCTGCACGACTTACTTTCAGGATCTGTGGATTCTTCCTTCCCCATCAACCACGATGGATGAGATAGGGCATGATGGCATGTCCATGCCCTTGTCGGCCGCTGAAGTAGCGTACTATTTAGTCCAACAAGCTTCAGTTACTCTTGATCCGGCTCCCACACAAGAGTTGGATCCACTTCTAGAGCCTATCTGGGCTCAGGGTTCTCTTACCAACACCGATTCGTTAGATTTAGTCTTGCCTTCGGACGAAGCAGTAATCGAAGCAATGACTAGTCCGGACAAACCTTGGGAAGATATTCATCACAGATCATATTTCCTCCCAGAGTTAAGCCGAATCGAGGAAGGAGAATTCACTATCACCATGATGGGAGATCATCCATGTCCCATTAACCTCTTAGCTACCCAGGAAATTTATGCTGAGGGAAATATGGCAACTATTGCTGCCACTATACCTATCAACATCTCCCGAAACCCTGGCATCGTGGAGAATGTCTTCCTCGGAGCGGATTGTTCCCCCGAAGAGGTTCATATTTACATGGATCTTTTTAAAGAATTCCGCGACGTTTTTCCCTGGTCTTATGAGGAAATGCCAGGAATTGATCCGAAAATAGTTGAACATGAAATCAAAACGTATCCTGATGCTAAGCCTGTTCGACAGAAACTTCGTCCAGTCAATCCTAGGAAAGCAGTAGCCATTAAGGCTGAGGTTGAGAAATTTCTCAAGGCAGGGTTCATTTACCCTATTCATTTGACTCAATGGGTGTCAAACCCCGTGCTGGTCGATAAAAAACAAGGCACAATTCGTGTATGTACTGATTTTTGTGATTTGAACAAGGCATGTCTAAAAGATAATTATCCAACCCCGTTCATCGACCAGATCATTGATGAATGTGCCGGTTGTGAAGCCTTTTCATTCATGGATGGTTTTTTAGGATATAATCAAATCCAAATCAAACCTGAGGACCAACACAAAATGACATTCATTTGTCCGTGGGGTACATTCGCCTATCGTAAGATTCCTTTTGGCCTTAAGAACACTGGAGCCACTTTCAAGCGGGCCATGTCTTTTGCGTTTCATGACCTCAAGCATATAGTCAAGGCCTATCTAGATGATTTAACATCACGCTCTCGCAAGCGAAAGGATCATCCTACACACCTTAGACTAATCTTCGAACGCTGTCGCTACTTCAGGATTCACTTGAATCCAAACAAGTGCATCTTTTGTGTCACGTCAAGACGTTTGTTAGGTTTCATCGTTTCAACAACAAGGATCATGGTCGATCCTCTTAAGGTGGAGGAAATAGTCCAGTTGCCCCCCCCCACGCACAATCTTACAACTTCAAAGTCTTCAAGGCAAGGCGAACTTCTTACGACGCTTCATCGCCAACTATGCCGAAATCACCAAGGGCTTTATGCGTTTACTGAAGAAAGATGTTCCCTTTTTCTGGGACGAAGCCGCTCAACGCTCTTTCGACGCATTAAAACATGCCCTCACTACCGCACCTCTGCTACGGCCACCTAATTATAACAAAGACTTCTTATTATATCTGGCTGCTGCAGAGTCAACCATAGGCATGGTTTTAGTTCAGAGGGTGAATCATTTTCCGAATACGTGATCTATTACCTGAGCCGAGGCCTCGTAGGACTAGAACTTAATTATACCCATCTTGAAAAACTTGCATTGGCAGCAGTTCATGTTGTTCAACGATTCCGTCACTATGTTCTGTTTCGCAAGACCATCGTCGTTGTCGTCGTGAATCCATTCTAGTACATGTTGACACGATGAGTTATCGAGGGAAAAATCAATAGATGGATGGTAATCCTCCAAGAATTTGACTTAGACCTCGTTTCATCCAAGTCCAAAAAGTCATTGGTCTTCGCAGAACTTATCTCGGAGCTTCCGGTTGAGTAAGGTGACGTTGTGCCTTAGGAATCGCCTATCCGGGGAGATATGTTTTTGATTGAATCTTTAGACCCATGGTACGGAGATATATTGATCTATCTCCAGACTTTGAAGTGCCCCACCTCTGCTTCTCGTGATGAGCATCGGCGGATACGCCATCAGGCTAAGAACTA
Organism: Picea engelmannii; assembly: GCA_009831015.1. Classification (NCBI taxonomy): domain Eukaryota; kingdom Viridiplantae; phylum Streptophyta; class Pinopsida; order Pinales; family Pinaceae; genus Picea; species Picea engelmannii. The sequence continues at coordinate 326,602 of ML782319.1, read as the reverse complement.
TCTCATACTCAATGATACATTGTATCAGAGAGGTGTAGACTGCATCTTGCATCGATGTGTCACTCATGAGGAGGCCGTCATAGTGCTCAACGATTGTCATACAGGAGCTTGTGGCGGTCACTTATCTGGGTTGGCAACAACCCAAAATATTTTACGAGCAGGTTACTTTTGGCCCACACTTATCAAAGATTGTATTGAGTCGGTCAAGAAGTGCCATTCGTGCCAAGTCTTCTCACGGAAGATGAGGGCACATCCATCTCCCATGTTTCCTCTCATCACAGTCAGTCCCTTCACTAAGTGGGGGATTGATTACACTACATGCAACCCCCCATCAACAAGGGGGCACCGCTATATCATTGTAGCTGTCGACTACTTCACTAAGTGGGTCGAAGCTATGCTGACGTTCAAAGATGATGGGGAGACTACAACTCTCTTCTTATTTAACCAGATTATAGCACAGTTCGGCGTCCCGAGAGAGATTGTCACTGACCATGGTAGTCACTTTCAGAACCAAATGATGTCCGAGTTAACGTCAAAGCTTGGGTTACGACAAGAACATTCATCACCTTACTACCCCCAAGCCAATGGGCAGGTGGAAGCTATAAACAAAACTCTTAAGACGATTCTACAACGAACTATCAACTCAGCCAAGTCAAATTGGCATTTAATGTTATACTCGGCATTGTGGGCTTACCGAACCTCAGTTAAGACTGCAACTGATTTCTCACCTTTCCAACTCGTTTACAGGCTGGAGGCAGTCTTGCCCATCGAATGTCAAATTCCATCTCTGAAATTGGCAGTACAGTTATTGCCATACACTTCTCCACTTGAAGAACGATTAGTACACTTTGAGAAGCTTGATGAAAAGCATCGTGATGCGGCCCTGGCCAACGAGGCTCATAAACATAAGGTCAAGTGTCAATATGATAGGTCCATTCGTCCTCGGGTTTTCTCTAAGGGCGACCTTGTCCTGGTCTATGACCAAGATAAGGACCCCCTGTGAGCAGGAAAGTTTAAACCCATGTGGTTCAGACCCTTCATTATTAAGGAGGTTTTAAAAAAGGGCGCTTATCATTTGGTCGATTTTGAATCGAATGCTTTGGCAGAGCCTAGAAATGGGCTCTACCTCAAGAAGTATTACTCATAGAACGGTCACTGTGGGTAACTTTTTGTAACATATGTATAGTCTTTGTACTGTTACTTTTTACATTTCTTTTAAAACGTGTTAGGGACGTGTCATTGATGTTATCTTTCGTCAATATGGCAGATGTCAAGTGAGTCCGAGGTGTTCATTGGGTACGCGGATGGTGCTAGTCGACACACGCGGAGGCTTGCCTCCGCAGCTTGGGTAATCTTTACACCACAGGGTCAGTTGTTATCTTCCGGAGGTATATGCTTAGGTGACACCACAAATAATTTTGCCGAGTATAGCGCAGTTATTGAGTTTCTTCGTGACGCATTGTCATTGGGTATCTCTCATCTCCGAGTCTATCTAGATGCTCAACTGGTTGTGTCGCAGCTAAACAGAATATACCGGGTCCATGACCCAACTTTACACCGACGATTCCTTAGGGTACGTCTCTTGGAACGCAACTTTGATTATATCACATATTTTCATGTTCTTAGGAGTCTAAATCAAATCACAGATACTCTAGCTAATCACATTTTAGATTGGCATCTTACTCACATATAAAAAGATCATGAACATACACATGTAAATACATTTTTATACACATAATCCATTAGACACAAAAAAGAAATAAAAACCATATATAAACATCATAAAACCCTCAGAGTACATAGATGGGCGCAAGCACCTCACAAGTGGGAACCATAACGAGTCACTGGGGCTTATGCCCTCAAAAAATATATGCATATTAGTGCTCAGGGCACGTAAAAGTCTGAAGTCTGTTCAGGGCCTATGGGCCCTGTTATAATCATATACAGCCTGGACCAAACTCCTAAACAATCGGACCCATGTCCGAGGTACCCCCACAATATAAGTCTGCAAGGAGGGCGGCAGGTCCTCTATCTCTCTCATGGGAACTGTACGAGTGAGCGCAGTGAAGTTTCGCTCAATCCGCCTCAGGACCCTCTCGGCCTCTCCTGCTGGGAGGTTCCCTGCTACTGCTGCTCCTCCAACGGTGGCAGTTGCGTCTTATGGCCGTGGGCGGCGCCTGTTCCGTGCATAGTCGACAGGTCGCACAGGTCCCAAATCTGCATGCCATAAACATTCACCCATCAAAAACTCTGTTATACAAAAACATGATATATATATCAAAAAAGACATAAAAATTACATATGCAAACAAAAAAACTAGATAGGTGGAGACTTACCCATCTCCCCTCGCTCCTCACCAGGAGGCACTGGTATCGCTGGATCTCTGGAGAAATCGATCCCCGCATATGGGTAGTCCTCAATAGCTGGGATCTCCCGTGACAACCAAGCAAAAAAGTCATCGTTGAAGGCCTATACGGTCCTTCCACCACCCTGTCGCAGTAGAAACGCTGCCCATCTGCATACTGCAGGGAAAGTAGCCAGATGTCCTTGTACTGTCAGCCGAGGACTAAAACATGGAACTCTCTCGAAGAAAAACGAACACAGGATGGTCCCAAACCCGAAGTTCCTGTGTGTCTGTTGTCTGCAAGCTATCAACTGACCTGTCATGCTCGCTAGTAGTGTGGTACTCCAATAAAAAATTTGATTGCACAGTTCATCTGTGCACGCGAAGCCTGATGCACGGTTGTGGAGCCGGTAATCCGCCCAATGAGTGATAAGATAGTCTGAAGGGCGAGGCTAGTGATCCTACTAACGGGTACTGAGGAAGTCCTCTGATCGGTCCCTGCCTCACAATACTCCTCTATCAACTTCGAGACTTTGCTCGGCCCCGCAGGAAAAGTCTGAAAGTTGACTGGTTCCCCTCTCCTCAAGAAGCCAGTCAAAAAGTAAATATCCTCGGTGGTGGGTACCAAGGATTTCCCCTCTATCATAAAAGCCTCTACATCAGGGTGCCAATAGTCAACCAGGGCATTCAGTAGCCTTGGTTGCATGTGCATAAACGGACACAAAAAGAATTTCACTAAACCACACTGCGTCATCACAGCCATAATGTTCGGATCTGCGGCCACTAACTCACTGGCGGTCTCGTGCTCCCTCTCCCTCCACTGAACATACATCCTGCCAACACAACAAGGAAAAAAAGGGGGAGTCAATACTTGTTTCAATCAAGTTTTTCATCATGCGAGGGGTACCCGTGGCCTGTCGAGGCGACAGTCGCGGGTACCCACGGGCAGGCTTGGCTCTACCAGCGGGTTGTCCCTGGACAACCCGCGTTTGCCTAGGGCCAACCTCTTTGAGGTCGACGCCCACCCCCAAAATCAAATAAAAACAATAAATGAAGTATTGAATAACAAGGTAAGGGAGTTTGTACTTATTTGGTCCAAGCAGAAGTCTGTTTCGTCCACTATAGCTCCCAGAATCACGATCTTTGGAAAAGGGGGTCTTTTGGCTCCAGAGTCAATTTCCAAATCAACAATGGTGATAATGAGTTGCCAACTTCTATTTATAAACTTTTTGGCCTCTTTTTGTCACTTTTTTGGGCCCCTTTATCAGTTTCTTTATACCAAAAACCATTTTGAGTGGTCCAGGAGTTATATGGGAGGGATTTGATCAGGTATTGGGACGATTTTTATTGAGTTTCAAAAAATAAAAAAATAAAAAATATATATTGACGGTCCATAATTTTTTTTTTTCCAAAATTCAACTTGAGCATATAGGGTAGGATTTCTTCCCAACTGTTGCATCTCATTGCCTTTTGTTCTTATGATATAGGATCGATCCCATCCGGTTGTGACACGGAACCATCATATCTGCTATAGAAGTGTCGCAACTTGGTGGTAGATCTTACCAAAACATGGATTCCTTAGGTAGGTCCTGGTTGCATTATGGTGTCCATGCCGTTTTCAAACAACATTGTAGGCTTGGGAGTCCGTATAGTCTTTCCTGAATACAAGTTTTGAGCCTCATTCGCATGGGTCTTGTTTTACTCTTTGTTTTACCCTCCGGACTCCCAAAACATAACGGGTCTCCTTTTAAGCCCTTTTCAGACCCTCTAAAAATGAAAAGATTGCCGAGCGATCTTGTGATCTTTCACGCTCGTTAAACTGAAATTTGAAGCCACGTCTGTTCGGAGGTAGTTTACCCCTTTTTCGGTCCGGATGGTCAAATGTACGAACAAAGGAATACTCTATTGAATCCTAATTCTTTAGAAGAGTATCCCCAAGTAAGATTTTATTCCTTTTTCGGGCCCGAGGGACTAAATTTACGAAAAAGAAACCCCCCCCCCCCGG
>ML782319.1:253156-299264 GCA_009831015.1 Picea engelmannii | reverse complement strand
ATTTTGTGACATCAACATACAAGCATCTCTCTTCCATATTCTGCATAATGGCAAGAATTGAAGAACTATTTACACTATTGCGCACATTAATTAACTCAACTACGAAATCTACAATTGCAATAAACAAGTGCACCCTCAGCAAACTGATTACTTGTTTACAAGTAATGCACAAGAAGATTGATATGTTCAAACATCAAAACAAGTTGTTGTCTGATGTGTTAAGTTTGCTTTGACACCAACAATGTGATTTTAATGACATCAAGGATGAGAATGAAGACGCTCAGTTGACTAGTTATAAACAACATGAATATTAGTTAGATGAAGTCCCTATGTCAGAAAAAGTTGCGGATAAATGTATTGTTCGACCATGGGAAGAATTACGATTTAAACGAAATCGATATGGACTAGGTTATGTACAGGATGCTGACAACCTTTTTCATTTTCCTAATTATAGTGAACCCGTTTGCTTTGTGAGTGGAGGCTTTTTGAATGATGACAAGACGACAGAGAATATTGGTAAGGAACAGGTACAGGATATAGCTGATGATGATGTTGATAATCGGTCGGATAAAGAACCCATATAGTGCAAACACTGTCACCAGTTTGGCCATGATAAGTCAAACTGTTTTAATCTTCACCCATGTAAATTTTGTGGGAAGACAAATCATCCCTCAGTAAGGTGTCAAAAGCGCAAGCGGAAACAAATTCATTTTGAATGGTTAGGGAATTGGCGTTGGCGTTTGGAAGCCAAATTATTGGAGCAGTCTTATCGTCGAATTTATACACAAGTACAGTCGTACTTGATTGGAGATATTTCTACAGTTGATGGACATGAATGTTTTTCAAGATTTGATGATTTAGGGTATGATCGGGGCCCAGTTGATGTAGTCTTCTGAGTTGAAGATCGAGTCTTCAGACTCCGCCGGAAGACAGTTTGATGTGCTGGATCTCTTCTTGGCCATACTTGTGAATGACAGTCAAGAGAATTGGAACCACTTGTCCCTGACAAGGGGGAAATCTAGTTGAGTCAGGTTCCAAGTTTGATTTAGAGCCTGTGAACAAATGATATTGTTTTTGATATGGTTTGTGGTCATCTTAAAACCACCAATTGAGCAGAAGACATGAAGTTCTTCCTGTTATATTTTCAGATTTTTGAGCCTTGAGCTCTTGTTAGTTTATGGTCAACTTAAAACCATGACATTTAGTAGAAGACATCAGCTTCTGCTAGACATTTGGTTTGTGGTCATCCCGAAACCACCAGATTGGTTTATGGTCATCCTAAAACCACCAGATGAGTTTGTGGTCAACCTTAAACCACCAATTTAGTAGAAGACATCAACTTCTGCTATTTTCTTTTCAGATTTCAGAGAGCATCTTCAGCCAGCCCTCTGAATATTCGCTTGACACATGTGATTTTCAAGTAGTGGAAGTTTTTCAGGCAAGAACGAACTTCGGATTAAGGGGGGAATGTTAATTGTTACAACCGTTAACTAATCCGATGGTTCGGTTCAACTATCAGACGGTTCAACTAACCGTCGGTTGACCTATCTGCATCCGCCTATAAATAATGTATCCGCATCCATTTTTTGAATAAGAAAGATTGATTTGTGTTCTCTGTGTTCTGTGTATATTTTGGAGTTTAACTTGGCCCGTTACACCTTTCCCCTACCATTATTCTCTGGAACCCCTCCCCGCTGATGCACTTAGGATTCAGCCTTTAAACCTTCCTTGACTCAATGATAATGATCTCTTAGATACTAAGCAGGTAGAAACACAACATGTACGCTGGTTAGTACAATAACTACGTACAGGGTTTTACAAGAACTACCTTGGTTCTTACAACAACATGATTACCACTATTTTTATACCTTACTGTCTAGTACCAGATGTTTACAGTGCATTGTTTTAAAACAGAGGCAATTTTTTGGTTTTCGAAGAGGTGAAATTACTCTTGATAGAGGTCGTAGTATATGTTTTCCACTTGATAAAGGAAGTTGCTTTATTTTATTAATCACCCTGAAGAACGAATAAACTATTAAATTTAATTATTGGTGTGTATGTTTTCCATCTGGCACCGATTGTTAGAGGTTTCTTTCTATTGAATGGAGTCACTTGTCTATCATCTTAAGGTTCCTACAGTGGACACTAAGGGGTGTAAGTAACCTCCTTTAGAGTAAGCTTGGAGGATTGCTTAAATCTGTAAATAGTGATTACATTGTCTTTAGTTTTTAATTCTGGTGTCGATTTGCTCCGATTTTTCCTCCTTTTTAAAAGGGCAGTTGAGTTGGGTTCTAATTCCTCAATCCTTAAACCTAGTGAGCCTTGTTGTTGTAGGTTACACCATGTTGGGTTATTCTTTCAGTTTGTCGAGGACAAATTACATATGGGTAGTTCATTATAGTGCCTTATGAGGTTGGGATCCCTACCAAGGTTAAGGATGACAACTATCAAGACCCTTATGATAGATAGTTGGCACCTCTTTTACCCTTCTTTTAGCTAAGGGAAGATCCTAGTGTTGGCACCTTTGTAATCTTGAAGAATTTAATCTAGTCCTTTTTCTTTTGGTGTTATTAAGGGTTGTTAGTTAGTTGATCTATTTTTGGTCTCTTCTTAGCTTAATTGTTTTTTATTCATTTATGACTATATGTGAAGGGAGCAGGCATATCATGGAGAGAAGTTGCGTGTTTAACCTTGTACACTCATAGAACCCTTGCACTAATGATAGGTCGGGTAATGAATAGTTTACCTTGTGCCAAAAACACTTGATGAATTCTCTTGTGCCCCTCATATGCTGACGTAGGATTAATTTAAAGGTTTCTTTCTCTTGCGTCTTTCATTATCGTTGTACAAATGTTGTAGTAATTAGATAATCTCATGCCTTGATTTTGCTAGAGTCTATTTCACTGCGTTGGTGTATGAGTTCTTAATTGAATAAATATTGTAGGCATTGTAATGAATTTGATTTATGACTAATGCAGTATGTAGACCACACACATATCTTGGAATTTGTGTTTAATTATGGTTGGTCTCAGTATTGATTAATCGTATGCCTTGGAGTAAGGTGGTTTTTGTTTTTGCACCTTGAATATCGAGGTTGTTGGATTGAACTAAATACAAACAAGATTATGAGGAACAATGATGAAGAAAATCGATATCAAATCAAGATCCTTATTCCAATAAATTTGAACCTTTTCTGGTGACAACGATTTGAATTCTTGAAATGCTCAAAATTAAAAATCAAATAAATTCACGAGTAACAATTTACAATAATTCACACCCTAGAGACTTACTTCCATGGATAAGGTCATGGTAAAATAAATTTTTGAAAGTGAGGACTGTCAATTTAAAAAATTGCATTGATTATCATTCATAAAGGTATTTTTTGCCTCTTTGATTATTAATCCTAATCATTCCAATGATTTTATCACTCCCATCTAGTGGGATAAGAGAATAAATCCATTGCTATGATTGAAAAATTAAGCATAGAAGGAAATAAAATAATGTACATATAAAAATAAATAAAGTAAATAAACTATATTAAAAGAAAAAATAAAAGAAAATTATGTTAACCATTAAAAGAAGAATCATCTTGAAAGATAGGCATAGAATCCCAACAACATGGGACACATCATGAACATCATATTAAAAGTCATTTTCAGTGAAATCAAGGGAAAGAGTTGGGAAAGACATGTGAAATGTTCGAAATAAATGCCATTGACAGATTCCCAGGCTATAGTTCACAATTTGGAAGTGAAAAATAAGAAATGTCAAGAGAATTAATGATCAAACAATAGAAATTCTTACAACTAATTTAACCATATACATTTTCCGTTCCATATGATGAAACATTTAAGTTTTTCTTGGTACATAACAAGACAAGTTAATGAAAATTCTAAAAAAAAAAGATTTTTAACTTATAGATGTGAAACATGCCACAAACACTCAAACCCTCTAAACTTACTACTGTGAATAAGTCCCTTGAAAATTTGAAAATGCGAAACTTTCAATATCATAAATTGCATCTGATATCTTTCACCAAAGTATCAATTTATCCTTACCATGAAAGACGATTATTAATTACAAAGATTCAAATGATTTCAACAGTTTAATATGAGGAGGAAAGAAGATAATATTACAACTATGGAGGCAAATTAGTATAATCATGATGGATACAAAATAATTTCTTGGAAATATATTTCTGTTAAAACCATATCAAAGAATAGATCATACTCCATACATGAAATAGAATAAGGGATGGTTTTCTAGCATGATAGATAAATTGTAGATCTTGATAGCACATATATTTTCAAGGTAATATAGACATGGAAGTTCAAGAGTAACACTCTTCCCTGAGTTTTGTTTTTTTAAATATGTTTCCAGTATGCTGGGAGGAATATCCTTTGCTACTTGTTATAAAAACCTGCTTATATAGAAGAAGAAATTTGAATTAAGAAAACTTCCAACTTGACAAGAAAATCCATGCTTAAATGAATTAACAACTAGAAAAATATAAAATATCTACATGTAGAAATAAAGAAACTAAAATAAAATTGATTGAAGAAAATAGATCAAAGAGAAAACTCAACTAGTTTTCACTATGCTAAGTCTAAACTAAAACATGTTGGCTGAAAGTAATTTAAGAAAATGCTCAATGAGAATGAAATCATCTACATAACTCCCAACCTATGATAACATAAATATTGAAAGGCATTGAAAGAGATTGGAATCATCTACATAACTCCCAACCTATGATAACATAAATATCGAAAGGCATTGAAAGAGATTGGAGTGGTCTTAATCTAAGACAGAAAGAATTCTGACACTCAAACTTTCATTAAGTACGTAAAGGACAGTAGAATCAATACTCAAAAGTAGTCCAACTAAGAGAGATATTTCCAATCAGAATTCAATTGAGATGGAGATTGAAAATATTTAAATACTCATTTTTATAAAAATGAATTGAAAATTTTTCTTTATTTTAAAAGATTATTTTTCTTTACTTTGTAAAATGACAATCTGTCCATAAGGAGACATAGTATGAAAACTAAAGATTTCATTTTGTGGACCATGATTGGAAATGAATTCATATACACAATGTGGAATTTTTTGAGGATGTCAATGATTCAATGCTTCCTTTTTTTAAACAATAATTTTGCAGAAAATTTTCCAAGGGAAAAATATTAGCATGCAAGCCCTTCATTTCTTTCTATCTCATGAAATTCTATTTCAGATCAACCAACATGTTACTTTTATTGAAATAATAAAAATATAAGAGAAAACTAACTAGAAACTAGAAACAATGATTAGACTGCAGTAACCAATTAAAAAGAAAAATAATATACAACTGTAATTTATTAAATATCGGTCATGAAGCCTTACCATAAGAATAAATAATTCTTTAGAGATAACTTTATTGAAAATCAGAATCAAACCTACAATAAATAACTATGCAAAGAAAAGAAGCTATCCTAAACATGCTACTCCTATCCTACACTACACTGGATGAAAACAAACTATGTGAAATCATAACACCAATGTAGCCATCCATATAACTCCAAACCTCCAATCACATGTTCATAAAAATCAACAACATAAATTGGAGTAGTAAGAGACCAAAAATAGGAAAAATTAAATTATTAAAAACTCTATCCATTATACTAAAGATGTCACAGTTATTATTCATTGGAAACATATATAAGTAATATCCCTCCAACCATTCCTCTATTCTATCATAAAATCTGCAATGACTATCATAGCACTGATGGAGGTGAAGAAATTGAGCATAAGAATATTAGGACAAGAAGATTGGCGGAAAAGGCCTCAAGCCATAATTCTCAACATTATATTCATCTTAATGATACAAAATATATAATACAATAATGAAACCACCTCAATTGTTCTCACATCGACACCTCATCAGAAGATAAGGTAGAGGAGGCAAAGTAGGAATCTAGAAACACACTTAGGATAAAAACTATATCCTAGTATGTAAAATATACAAAGGTGGTATACTAAGACTTAATGATTGTATATGAGAAAGATGCTAACATTCCCCCCCTCAATCATAAGTCCAAAAAACAATAACAACAAAGAAGGTGCATAATTTGGTATATCTCCATGTCTTCATGCTGAAACTCCTGAGTTGAGCCACAATGAAGAACTGCCTAAAAAACCGCCAAATCGGGATGCTGAGAAATCTGGAAAACCTTACTGTGTAATCATGTGAGCTAGAATGCCAACAATTTTTTTCACTGATGTGAACTCCAATATGATGAGAGCGAACAAAGAGAATTGAATCAGCTGTAATTATGACACATCCCTGAAAAGGCCTGACAACTCAATCAATGCCAAGATGCAATGCAGTAGGATCCATCTGTCCTCTGCTAGGTCCAATGACCATCTAGGTGAACCAAATGTCCACATCATTGCTCTCAAAATCAGTATCCTTGTGTATGATTCAATACAGAACCATCATTTTTACAAAGTCTTCCATCTACAGACTGTAGTTGCCCATTTGAAAATTTTCATGCCCATCTAGCATATTGGATGTTTGTTGTTGTCGAAAACTTTCTATCTGAAAACCATCATCAATTCCTCCCTTTTTCAGCTGAAAGGAGAGACCACAAGTGGTTTCATGAACCATCATCACTAAAATTTTGAACTTCCCCCCTTAAGGTGTATGAGATTTGCATCATTGTACTCCCTCCTTCTAAGCTCAAGAGAGTACCATACTTGTTCCATTTGAGTAAAACACAAAGTGGGCATGTGGAAAAAAACCACATGTTATCTCATCCCGTGAGGGCCATGCTCAAAATCTACACCATAAGGGGACCACTTATGTGAGGTACAAAAATGTTAAGTGATACAAGATTGGTATTTACTCGAGATTGAATTCTTCGGTAAGACTTATAAATCGTTTGACAGTTGATGACCATTTCTGAGGACCGATCCACTCATAGTGAATGTTCAATCTTGCAGGTTTCTTCAGTGTTGAACATCTGTCTGAAGAATGGCTATGCTTTCCACAATGTTGGCAAGGATGGAGATCAAAACACTGATTCTCCTTATGACCAATTCGATTACAATGTTTTCACTTATCATTCTAATGTAGAACTTGAACAGGTGAAGTTGAATTTTATTGAAGGAATCCAGCACTCACAAACAAAATTGGTTTGGAGTAATTTGGAATATGAAAATTGTTTTGATTTTCATATCCTAAGCCACGTTGATTCCTATTGAAGTGTAATTCTTCCCAAGGTCTGATGATGGGCTTGGAAAGAGTATTCTGAGCCTGATTATGTTGAACTTGAACAACTTCATCTTCATTGGAAGTTACTTCTGAAGTTGGCTTGTTGATGTTCTCCTTCATTGACTTTTGATCATCATCATCATCATCATCATCATCATCATCATTATAGAGAGGCTTGTTTTGAACAAAAACTAGTTCGGAATAGTTCACTAGCTGTTGATTTTTGAGATTTATCAACTCATCATTAAATAGTTGGGATTGTGCTTGAAGAAGTCTAACTTTAGCTTGCATCACTTACAAACAAGTTAACACTGATTGAAGAGTTGTTTTGTCCAATATCATTGTGTTGTCTACAGTGGTGTTTATTAGAGTGTTCAAAAACTCTAATAATTCATGACTTCGCTCCATTTGAACATGCACGCTTGAACTTCTCGTTCACTTGCTCTTCTGGCTCGCTTGTACTCACTCACTTGAAATTGCTTCCAGGAAGTTGAGGATGCCAGTTACCACTGAAAATGCATCCAAACTTGTGATTTTTACAATGATTTGAGTTAAACTACTCAACCTAGTCAATTTCGACTCAAAAATAACAAAAGACTCTTGGGTGTCGGGCTCAACCGAGAATGCACCCAATTACAAATTCAACTTGATTTGATTGGACACTTACAAAATAATTTAAGTTGATCTTGATTACTTACAAAAAAATACTATTTGCAAGTTTACAATAAATGTCGATTTCAAAGTTGAGTTGATCTTCAAATTGATTATGATTTAAGTCTTTAATTATGAGCTTGATGTGTCCAATGTTGATGTGATTGCCAATTTGATATCTTTGTTGCTTCTTAATTGAGAGCTTTGATTGTGCTTGAATGTATGTGCTTCACTGGTAATGCTCACATGTGCTTGAATTGCATTAAGTTGCCTTGTACTTTAGTGTGTGTATGATTGTTTTGTAAAATTATGTTTTAAGTGCCAAAACTAGACACACAAGAGAAACATTAAGAATAATCCATCGCACACAACAAAAAGTGTACCTGAGATCCCCTTATTCAATTTCGAGCAGATCTAGGACACAAGAGCCGAATAAAATTTGATTTAATTAATACAAATGTGTAACGATCCCCCTGACCAACCTGAGTCGAGGTACGCCACTCCATAGCAACCACTGATGCTCTGATGTGAGTTGGTAACTTTCCCAGCCATTAGGCCAAACAATTCTACTCTAGGGAACACTTTCGTTCCCATACTGCAGAACATATAGTAGCATACCCAGTAGTCAACTAAGCAATGCCACCTAAATTTACTCTTTAGACTGCATGCAACTAAAACATATACATACAACATGCTCACGGAGGCTTTACATCTAAACATAAACAAACAATTACTTTCTGTAACATATGACTTTTATATTAAAATAATAGTAATTGTCGATATGCATCATTTACAGGAAATTACCCATAAGCACACAAGCAATCATAGTCACATATATGATAAAATTGTAACATAGGCATGTAAATAACAAAACAACATATCCATATATCATACACTTGGTACTTATCTTAGAAATACTATCACCAACTTCTTAAAGACCGTCCACGAACCTCCCAACCATAGACTACACTGTTCATCACTCTCAACAGTGAATCACCCCCGAGCTGGGACTGAACTCCACCCAGGGTAAAGGGATTCCTATCTAGGATAAGGGTCATGGACAATAGGAAAGACTTCGTCTCAGGTGTTCACTCAAATAACAACCTACAACCTCTCATTCCCCACATGCCTATCCCACCCAAGGAAGTGTGCCCCTTCTCTGCTCAACAGTCCCTTGACTGCCCCACTTCCCTTCTAGGGCTTCAGCAACAGGCCAGACTGGAAGTCTCAGAGCGTTGTAGATGTAGTTTAGCACCTACAAAAATCAATCCCCAACAATTCTCTTACTTAGAGAACTGCTCACGGGCCTGGTAACCCGCTTCTTTAATCCCACTCCAAGCTAACCAGGTACACCAACCAAAAATGATGGGGAAACATGCTTCAAAAAGGTGAAATGGTTGTCTCAAGGATAACGGAATGTATGAGTGAAATGGTCATGGAGTCATTGACTGGATAACTGAGTGTTCACTATGAAATTTTTTTCAAAAGTGATGGTCAACTTGATGGTCCCCCTTCCCCCGTTCGTAAGGTATCTGTGAGAAAAATCCCCCCCTGAGCTAAGTTTCCCCACGATATGAATGCATGTCCCCAACTTGACACTTGTCATATCGGAAGTTACTTTCGTCCACTTGTCCACAAATTTAGAACTTAGGATAAACTAATTATCCATACTTTATGTTTTAGGAAATATTAATATAATATTCCCTTGACTTTGGCCCTCCCTTTCCCTAACTGGTGAAGTTCAGTCCCCCATCTCTTTTATCGTGGTCACTCTGCGTGCAGTGATGTATTTTATATTAATCATGAGTCATGTACAAAGTAGGCTCTCTAGCCTTTAACATCTAGGCGCGCTAGCCTAATTCTAAGACATAAGCATTCTGACTTATAATACTGGCTCACCAGCCTATAATGCATATTATATACACAAAGGTTCACTGACCTTAATATTGCATGCACTTAGTTACTATGTGTTGTATCCTCTGTCTTTAAGGTTGCACGCACCTTAGTTAATGCACGTGGTATTAAAAAATGTGCACATTACATCCCTTTACTACGCAGTATATGCGCGCACCATGCCATGAAAGGTGTATTACAAAAATGACATTTAAACAACTCACTAGCTTAAATATACTTTGATTATATTTACATTTGGGTTCGGCCGAGGGATATTACAATCCCCTCCCTTATTTATGCACTGTCCTCAGTGCATTATGTACCCATATACAAAAAAATTCTCAAAATTCTTCAAAAAGATGTGGGTATTCTGCATGCATTGCATCCTCATGCTCCCAAGTAGCGTCTTCAGGTTCCTACCAGGTCCATTGGACCTTTACAAGCCCTATGGCTCGATTTCAGATTTGTTTGATTTTTCGATCCAGGATGCTCACCAGATGCACTTGGAAAGCACCTTCTTGCTCCACCTAAATAACATTCCAATAAATAACATGATTAGCATCGAGTATATATTTCTTTAGCAATGATACATGGAAGACATTATGAATAGACATAGATGCAGGTAATGCAATCATATAAGCAACTAGACCAATCCTCTCTAGGATTTCAAATGGTCCACAAAATCTGGATGCTAACTTGGCGCAGCTTCCCAACTTCAGGGAGCTCCTGTTAGCTTTCACTTTCAAGAAAACATGATCACCCATTTTTAATTCTCTGTGGATATTGTTTTTATCAACATAACATTTTTGTCTGTCTTGGGCAACTTTCAAATTCTGCTTAATTTTTAACATTTGGTCCTCCATCTCCTTGAGCAATTATGGCTCGATTTCTGTTCTATTAGCTAGGTTATCCCAGCTTACTGGAGTGTTTCACCTTCTGCCGTAAAGTGATTCAAATGGGCTTATTTTCAATGATGCTTGATACCCATTGTTATAAGAGAATTCTACTAAATGTAGGTAGTCTTCCCATTTTGATGGTTTATCCATCACATACATTCTCAACATATCTTCTATCACCTTGTTCACTCTTTCTATCTGTCCATCAGACTCGGGATGATAATCTATACTAAAGTTCAGATTCATTCCGAATCCTTTGAGCAATCATTTCTAGAAATTCAAAGTGAATTTCGGGTCTTTGTCAGACACAATCGTTTTAGGAATTCCGTGCAATCGTGCCACTTCCTTCATGAAAATATCAGCGACATCTGCTGCCTTGTGAGTATTTTTTAGTGGAATAAAATGGGCAACTTTTGTAAGCTTGTCCACCACTATCATAATTGAATCATGTAGCTTGCCTATTTTGGGAAATACCGTAATAATATCCATTGTCACCACTTCCCACTTCCATTCAGGAATGGGCAAAGGCTGCAGCAATCCTGCTGGGTGCCTATGCTATGTTTTAACTTTCTGGCATTCCATACACCTAACGATGTATTCTTCAATTTCTCTCTTCATACCTGGCCAAAAGTATTGGCTCTTGACTGCTGCTATGGTTTTCTGATATCCAGGGTGCTCTGCATAAGGAGCATTATGCATCTCATGCACAATTATATGTTTCAAGTCCTAGACATTTGGTACAAAAATTATGTTCTTGTGCAGTAGCATTCCATATACTCCCAACTTATAAATATCCATCTTCCGAAGTATCTTACCCTGTTGTAGCATTGCTACCAATTCTTTGTACTGCAGATCTGTATTTGTAGCCTCCATAATTTTTCTTTTAACATCAGTCCGATACATGCTGATGGTTGTAGCATGTAGTTCATGCACCCTCCTATTGAGTGCATCAACCACTTTATTTTCTTTCCCTTTGATATGATTTATATCAAAGTTATATTCTCTTAGAAATTCTAACCATCTGCTTTGTCTAGCATTTAGATTTGGCTGATCAAATAAATATTTCAAACCATTGTGGTCTGTTCTTAACTCAAACCTTTTTCCCATGAGGTAGTGTCTCCATTTCCTCAGGGCATACACTATGGTTGCCAACTCCAAATCATGAGTGGCATAGTTTCTTTCATGCTCTGTCAACTTCCTTGATTCATAACATATCATGAATCCATTTTGACAGAGGACTCCACCCAGTCCTTCATTACATGCATCTGTGCATACAATGAAATCTTCATTTGGGTCTGCAATCCTTCGTATTGGAGCACTTGTCAATACTTGTTTCAAATGTTGGAAACTGCTTTCACAGTCTGATGTCCACTGAAACTTCATACCCTTTCTTTGCAAGTAAGTGATTGGGTGTGCTATCTTTGAGAATCCTCCAATGAATATCCTGTAGTAACCTGCAAGGCCCATGAACGATCTGACCTTTGTCACATTCTTTTGTTTTGACCATTCTCTAATGGCTTCTACCTTCTCATGGTCCACTGCTATCCCATCTTTTAAGATGATATGCCCCAAATAATGAATTGTTTCTGATAAAATGAGCACTTGCTCAATTTGGCATACAACTGATGTTCCCTTAATACTTGCAACACCATCCTCAAATGATGTCCATGCTCTTCCTCTGACTTGGAATATATAAGAATGTCATCCAAAAAGACAATGACAAACTTGTCCAAATACTCTTGGAAAACACCATTCATTAAGCACTTGAAAACAACTGGTGCATTTGGCAATCCAAATGGTACCACTGTGAACTCATAATGACCATACCTTGTCCTGAAGGTGGTCTTGCTAATATCTTCTTCTTTAATTCTTACTTGATGGTATCCTGATCTGAGATCTATCTTTGAAAATATCCTTGCATCCTTCAATTGATCAAAGAGGTCATCAATCCTTGGTAGAGGATATTTGTTCTTAACAATCACT
The DNA here is from genome assembly GCA_009831015.1 of Picea engelmannii. Taxonomy (NCBI): domain Eukaryota; kingdom Viridiplantae; phylum Streptophyta; class Pinopsida; order Pinales; family Pinaceae; genus Picea; species Picea engelmannii. The sequence goes on along the minus strand of ML782319.1, from coordinate 286,592 downwards.
TTATTCAATTGTCTGAAGTCAATGCACAATCTTAACGTTCCATATTTCTTTTTCAAAACAAAGACTGGGGCACCCCAAGGTGACACACTTGGGCATATATACCCCTTCTTCAAAAGTTCTTCAAGCTGCATTTGCAACTCCTTCAATTCTAGTATACTCATTCTGTAAGGAGTCTTTGATACTGGTGTTGCTCCAGGCATCAAATCTATAGAGAAATCAATTCTCTCCTTGGGGGTAGTCCTGGTACTTCCTTGAATACATATTCAAACTCTTTCAGGACTACATAATTCTCCAAATTGGCACCTTGTCTTTAGGTGTCTCATCGATATGAGTTGCAAATATTTGACATCCTCTTCTATAACATTTCTTCAACTGTAGTGCTGAAATTTCTCTAACAGTTACTGCCTTGGGAATTACCTACACTTTCCTTTGGTTCCCTTCTTCATCCAAGCAAGTGAATGCTTTATTATGACAATCCAATAGAGCATGATGTGGGTCCAACCAATCCATCCCAATTAAAAAGTCATAGGAACCTAAGGGTAAGATATTCAAATCTGCCCTGGTATTTAGTCCATTAAATTCTATGAGGCAGGACTTAACCATCTCATTAAATTTTCTTCTGGCTCCTGTAGCTAGTTGCACAAACTAGGATTTTCCATGCTTTCTTCTTGGCAATTGCAAATTTTCCACCATCTTAGGGTCTATATAACTATGGCTAGCTCCTGAATCAATTGAAATAGCAAGTTTTTGGTTGTTGATCATACCTTCCACTTCAATCATGTGGGACTGATACTCTACTTGCTTGTTGTCCAGGGATGCATAAATCCTTGGCACGTTTCTACCCATGTCCTCTACTGTCTCAGCTAGTTGTATATTGTGAACAACCCTGCCTTTTTCTCTTTTGTGAGGACAATCTCTGAACCTATGGTCTCCTTTACAACCCCAACATTGCATAGGTGGTTTTCTTGGTCCTTGACTCCCTGTGTCAATCACTCTGGCTTCCTTATGTGTTTGCTGCCATTGTGGATTATTTCTGAAGAATGGTAGCTTAGCTCCCTTCTTCCTCTGATCCATATTGAATTTCTTATTGTCTTCCCAAGCCTTTTGGAAAGCTGGTCTTACTTTCAACTGGTCATATAAGCATTTAGCTCTCCTTATGGTCTCTTCTAATGTCTTGGGATCATCATATTGTATTTTTTCACTGATGAATGATGGAAATCCACTTAAGTACCGTTGAATCTTGACTGTCTCATCCTTAATGAAAGAGACATACTTCAACAGTTCTAGAAACCTTCTCTCATATTCATCTATGGTCATACTTCCAAGATTGATTTCAAATAACTATTTCATTTTCTTGTCATAGTATCTCTTGGTCAAGTACTTCTTTTCAAAATACTTCTTGAATTCTCTCCAAGTAACACTTTTCTCTACAATGTGTTGTACCTGCACAAGTTGATCCCACCACATGGAGGCCTTTCCTTTGAGTTGATAGATAGCGATTCTACCTTCAGCATGAGAAGAATAATTATGCAATTGAAAATACTTCCTCATGCCTAGCAACAATGTTTTGACATCTTCATCCTTCTTGTGCTCACCATCAAATGTAGGAGGTTTGATTTTGTTCATTTCTCCTCGCAGCTCATCCACCCCAGATCTCTTATACCTTTTGATAGGGGATAGACTTGAGTTGTTTCCTGCTCTCTTATGGGAATGCCTATGGGGATGATGGTGATGTCTACTAGCACTTTTTACTTCTCCCTTCTCCTCTGAAGATTTGTGACTCTCAAATCTACTTGAGTCACTCTCCTTAACCAATTTCTTCTCTATTCTATTCAAACCTTCCAATAGCTTCATGTTGAAGTCATCCTATTGCTCTTTGGATTTCATAAGCCTTTCATTATCATCTTTATGGCTTTGGACATCCTTATGCAAATTCTTAATGGTCTTAGCCATATTTAGATCTTAATTCCTTTCTTATCCATGTCTGTTGGAGTTCGTTCCTTCCATGCCCAAATGGACATCCATCCCTCTGCTCTTCTCTGAGTGACTATAATTCCCTTGTGCCTCTTCCATTCCTACGAACTCTGCATTGGTCTGACCTGATCGAGTTGTTGTTAATTCTGAAAAATGTGCATCCATCGAAACTAATCAGACTAACAAATCAACAATTCATGAGAATATGCACCATTTTGATTCAACATACACATCAACATTATCACTCCCGGTTTCCTGGTGTTATCACCACAAAAATTCTAGATAAGACCCAAGTATCGAGAATGCTGACGGTAATGCCTTCCGAGATACACTTGTGCAAGAAGGTGGTTTTTTCAAAACCACTTTCGCCAAGACGCGGTATTACATGTCAAATCCACCACTCGTGGAGCGGGCGACGGCTAGTCAAATCACCCTGCTTCATTTGTTCGGTACTTTTCAGCCATGTGACGTCAGCTGAACGCCGCCATGTAACGAACTCAAAAGCTAATCATTCAAAATGGATTGGCCGAGCATAGCAACCCAACGCTCTTTCTACGTAATCTGTCTGCGCTTCATAAATGGAGTTCTATAATTAACACTCCCCAAGTATGAAGATATCTACGTATCCATAACCGTAGTAATATTCAAGTTGCTCGACTTCCTTCTCTATGTAAAGAAACATTTCAGTATCCCCAACCTGAGATACATGGACAAAGCTAAGTCGAGTGAGATTGGTTATTCGAGCAACATGCTAGGATTTCCTGCGAATAAGGAGGAAAAGGTCCTTGCGCACCTTCTAGCAACTAAGTTCCACACAGAGCCAGTTATAGACTCATGATTGGAAGTCAGGATGAATCCCACTATAAAGGATTTAGTCATCAACAGGCCAGCCACTAAGAAGAAAAGGAGTAAGCGACATAAGAAGGAGGAATCTATGGTTGAAATGGCCGAAAGTGTTGGAGAAAATCAACCGGTTTGGTTAGACTCTTCTTTAAAGGTGGAGATCGCTAAGTTGAAGTAAGTCTTCAACTAAGATAAGCATGTCTCAGTGAATTTTGAACAGTCGGTAGCAGAGGTAAAGAGTACAAGAGATGATAGGCATGTTCTTCAATGACCCTTTTTACAACAGGCTAACTGTTGTCTTCACCCTTTTGTAATTTTGTGATTAATATGATTATATAAATACAGAAATGAATTTTAGATTGTTTTATTACAATTTCTATCTGGTGTTGTTATGACTCTTGTTTTATTTTATAATATTTTTTTCTTATAATCTTATATTTTATTTTCATCTGTCTAAATTGGAAGAAATTAAAATTCAGAATTCTTTTCATTAACTCTTGTTATGACTCCTCACCTTCCAAGCAACTTCGCGCGCATTAACTTGACATGTTCATTTATATTATCATGCATATCAATATTACAAGGTAAATGCTTCTCCGCGCACCTAAATCTACTGTGCATTTCTTCTTCGTCGTACCGACTACTTACGCGCACTGCTTTGGCGTTGTGAGCCAATATCCACTGCGCATAGTTTCTATACTGTGCACCGATATTCCACATGCATTTTCATCCTATGCATGCACCATGTCAAGTTTAACATATTCCTTCGTGCTCAAATATCTTCGCACACTACTGAATACACCGTCGCGAAACAACTTATACTCACACTTATGCGTGTACCAACAAAACTCATCTGCATTAAGCAATACTTGTGCACCCCATGTGCACCTTACTATGTGTGTGCTTACCGTGCAAGGCTAATTTGTGTGCATCTACACATAATAATCTTCCGCGTGATGCCACAATTTACCGCACACACTGGCACGCCACGGTTTCCTACGCAGTGCCAAATTTACCACATGCGCCAGTACGTCAACCTTTTCCAAGGACACTCTATGAATCTAATTCTGGTAACTTCAAAGTTACTTTTCTCTGAATATTCACTTCAATTACACCCTTCTGGCCCATCTAATATCAGTGTTGAACTGAGGCACTCATACCATACTGTAACGATCCCCCCGACCAACCTGAGATGGGTTACGCCACTCTAGAGCAACCACTCATGCTCTGATGCTAGTTGGTAACATTCCCAGCCATCAGGCCAGGTCATGCTACTCTAGGGAACACTTTCGTTCCCATACTGCAGAACATACAGTAGCATACCCAATAGTCTACTAAGCAATGCCACCTAAATTTACTCTTTAGACTGCATGAAACTAAAACATATACATACAACACGCTCACGAAAGATTTACATCTAAACATAAACAAACAATTAATTTCTGTAACATATGACTTTTATATTAAAATAACAGTAATTACTGATATGCATCATTTACAGAAAATTACCCATAAGCACACAAGCAATCATAGTCACATATATGATAAAATTGTAACATAGGCATGTAAATAACAAAACAACATATCCATATATCATACAATTGGTAATCATCTTAGAAAGACTATCACCAACCGCTTACAAATCATCCAGGAACCTCCCAACCATAGACTACACTGTTCATCACTCTCAACAGTGAATCACACCCGAGCTGGGACTGAACTCCACCTAGGGTAAAGGGATTCCTATCCAGGCTAAGGCTCATGGACAATAGGAAAGACTCTGTCTCAGGTGCTCACTCAACTAACAACCTACAACCTCTCATTCTCCACATGCCTGTCCCACCCAAGGAAGTGTGCCCCTTCTCTGCTCAACAGTCCCTCGGCTGCCCCACTTCCCTTCTAGGGCTTCAGCAACATTCCAGACTAGAAGTATCAGAGTGTTGTAGCTACAGTTTAGCACATACAAAAATCAATCCCCAACAATTCGCTCACTTAGAGAACTGCTCATGGGCTTGGCAACCTGCTTCTTCAATCCCGCTCCAAGTTAACCATGTACACCAACCAAAAAGGATGGGGATACATGATTTGAAAAGGTGAAATGGGCGTCTCAAGGATAACATAATGTATGAGTGAAATGGTCATGGAGTCATTGACTGGATTGTTTGGAATCACTGTGAACTCTTTGTCAAAAGTGATGGTCAGCCTGATGGTCCCCCTTCCCCTGTTCATAAGGTATATGTGATAAAAATCCCCCCCTGAGCTAAGTTTCCCCATGATATGGATGCATGTCCCCAACTTGACACTTGTGATATCGAAAGTTACTTTTCTCCACTTGTCCCCAACTTTAGAACTTAGGATAAACTAATTATCCATACTTTATGTTTTAGAAAATATTAATATAATAGTCCCTTGACTTTGGACCTCCCTTTCCCTAACTGGTGAAGTTCAGCCCCCCATCGCTTTTATCATGGTTAGTCTATGTGCAGTGATGTATTTTATATTAATCATGAGTCATGTACAAAGTAGGCGCTCTAGCCTTTAACATCTAGGTGCGCTGGCCTAATTCCAAGACATAAGCATTCTAGCTTATAATACTGGCTCACCAGCCTATAATGCATATTATATACACAAAGGTTTGTTGAACTTAATATTGCGTGCACTTAGTTACTGCATGTTGTATCCTCTGTCTTTAAGGTTGCACACACCTTAGTTACTGCACACGATATTCAGAAATGTGCACATTACATCCCTTTACTGCGTAGTATATGCACGCACCATGCCATGAAAGGTGTATTACAAAAATGATGTCTAAACAACTCACTAGCTTAAATATACTTGGATTATATTTACATTTGGGTTTGGCCGAGGGATATTACAAAATGTTACATGAAGCTTTCAACTAAGCTTCATTTCTCCTCATTCTACAAATTTCTCCATATATTGATTCCCATGCAATGTTTGCTAGCAATCTTTTACAAATGCCAAAACACCCCAAATTTTCAAATTCTAAAGCCTTTTATGAATTTTAAAAAATTGAAAGCCCAAAGCCCAAATCCTTGAATACAAGACACCTCCCAAAGATTTTGCATATGAGAAAGAGGCTATCAGGAGAGAGTTCATGAGAGATTAGTATATCTTCATAGAATCATGTACGGAATCTACATGAAATGTATCTTGTGGGATAGTCTTAGTACTGATGTTATCATTTATTCCAGAAGACAAGGAAAAATAATGAGGGCTTGATATAACCATCGGTCTAGACCAAAGTGTCTCATTGTCTTGGAAAGCCTCCTTGGGTTCATAATTTATATAACCAACCACTTGAGATGAATTAGTGGAATAAAATAACATACATGGACTATCTTCCACCACTGTATAGGGAAGATCACTAATACTATGGTGGAAAGCACTAATATCATCAATCTCAACTAATTGGCTACTTGTACAACAAGACTCTCTATTAATCAAAGATGAATTTGAATCGAAATAAGAGATAGTTCGATATATATTTGCTACAACAATTCCTTCATCCCATGTAAAAGGTTGATAAGACAAAAAACTAAAAGTTTCATGCGAAGAGATCTCATAATCTCTATATTTTACATGTAGATTACCACCATCAAGTACTACATAAGGGTTTGGCCTTATATAATTTATTTGAATAGGATCCTTGGCAATTTCCTACACGATCAAACCATCAAAAATATCATCATACAAATAATAATAAGTAGAAGAAGTAAGGAAATGAAACACCTCTCTTGAAAAAGTAACATTTTCAATAGGCACCTCTTTGAATGGTATCTCTTCTTCTATAAGTACACTCATGATTGGTTTTAATTGTGAATCAATAATCTCCACACTAGGAATTATTTCACAATTAAAACCTTCTTTATTAACACTATTGTCCTCTTCTGAGAAGGATGCAGAGTGTTGAATTCTCCTATCTTGTATGTCCATATTTTCCTTTTTAGTTGATTGACCATCATTCTTATTTTCTCTACCTAGAAGTATGAACATAAAACCTTATCCAAAACACATCCATGTTTATTGTCAACAAATAAAGACGAGAGAAAATAATAATGATTTTCAAAGTAGGAGGGTTCAAGAATTTTCTTGGGTAGACAATCAATAAAATAATATATGATGGTGACCCCAAGAAGTTATTCGTGAATTTCCTTATTTAGACTAGGAGAATACTATTCCTGAACAAAATTATGAAAAAATGGTTAGACTCAATCTGCTTCATTCCTGAGGTGGCTATCAGATTTTCAGGCACATGAAAACTTTCTTCAATTATGTATAAGGTTTCATTATCCATTTCCTTTGATGATGAATATATAATATAATAATGAGAGTCTAACATAACCATCAAATGTCTCCAAAGTGTCTCATTATCATGAGGAATTTCCTCTTGATGTTGTTCTTTAATCTCATAAATGATTGGACTTGGATTCTTCACGCAAGAGGTCTCCTCATCAAGAGGAAATGTAAGTGAAGTAGGATGATAAGAGGTTCTTCTGAAATTTCATGTTCTCCTTGATCCATATTAAAGAAAGAGAAGAAAGATCCCAACATAAGATTTTCAACCACAATTTTTGTATCCTCAGGATTTTCATGTAAATCTAAATTAGCATATAAGCTAGTATCAACACATGATTCAGATTCATCAATCACTAGGTAATCTTGTTCATCAACAAGATAAATTAGATATGGAAACCATTCACTGGCAGAGGGAATATTATCCATATGAAATCTATAACAAATACACATAAACCTTAAAGAAAAGTTTTCTAAAGATTCATTTTTTCTCTCCTAATCCCTACCATTTCTTTACACAATTCATCATAATCACAATTCTCAAAATCATACAAAAATTCACACAACAATTGTTCCCATGTGTTAATATAGGCGGCTGGGAGAGTCTCAAACCAGATTTTAACTTGTAATTCAAAAGTAAGAGTGAACAACCTGCATATGACACCTTCATGACTAAATTTGTGAGAAAAACAATTCAAAAGGAACTGAAAGATGTGTTCAGATGCTTATGTCTCTCCCTCACGATCAAATTTTAATTTTGTGTTAGAAAAAAAGGATTGCGGAGAAATGAAATAAAACAAATGTGGAAATTAAAAATAGAAGATACACAATACAATAGAGACACAGATATACATGGTTCATCCAGTGTGGGCTACATCCACTAGAGAAATTTCTAGGTCCTTCCTATTTATTATCCAAAAAAATGAAGGGATAGGACCTACAACACACCCACTGTAACTTCCTCTTATTTATCCCACAATCTCCTCTCTCAGAATACAATATGTTCCATAACACATAGTCGCAATACAATTCCATCATAAAAGAGCGTTTCCTTCTAGGGAAACAAACCCTAACATAACTTCTATTGTCATATCTACGACCTTATAATAAATGGTCGAGGTTGAATCTTACAATTTCTTTGACCCGTAGGGCCAATAATTGTGTATCCTGTAGTTTCTTTGACCTGCATATGAATTAGGAATATAATCAGGCTCCACAACCAACATTTTGGAAAGAGATTAACTATCTTTCTAGGAGTGGTACAAGGTATAGAATAAAAAATACAGCTCCATATAGGGTTTTGGGAAGGATCCATTAATAATAATAAATAATTAAGAAGAAAGACTCCACAAGGCCAACTTGTCATCTGGCCCTCCTTATAGAACCATTTTGTTGATGTGGGAAAAAATTCCCGATGCCAACATGAGGGAGGATTGCTCAATGGTAGGTCCCAATCATACCTTCTTTTGTTTTCTATGGAAATATCCATTGGTATGTGGGTCTGATCGCTGCTAACTAAATGTATTTCTCTTAAAAGATAGAATTGCTCATTTAATCTAATCTAAATCCTAAATGAAATCCTAATCTACTATACAAATGTAGTCCTATTCTAACTTGTAATTACTCCTAATCTAATAATAACAAAAATCAATTGTAGGCATATGATTTTACTTATGTAAATAGAAAGAATTCACATTTCTCAATAAGAAACCATACTAGCATACCCATGTGCATATAAAAAACATTGAAAATGTTCCTACAATCAAATTCATAATCCATTCATAAATATTTCCTATAGAGCCAATTGATAGAAACAAAAAATTGCTAACATCTACAAAAAGCAATCAATCAACAATAGTGCACTATTTCATGAATATTAGATCGTGAATCAACTCTTCCTTATATTCATCCTTTAGAATAAATTCCTCATAATGAGATACAATAAAAATATAAACACTTTCAAACCTATCCTTAGTCTTGATAAAAAATATACAAGACCCAATTCTTGGTCATCCATCCCCCCTTCAACTGAGGGCGAAGTTGCATTTATAATATTTCCCCGTCGTTGCCCCTAGGACGGTTCCTCTTCTAGATTCTTCATTATCTCGCTCCCCTATGTTGTTACAACCATTCCTAATTATAGACTCTTCATTTTCTCAACATCCGTGTGTTCATTTGGAATCTTCACCTCCTCTCTTTCCTACCAAAGAGAAATGTAGTCAAACAACATTAATAGAAATATATAAATTTACTTTTATTTGAGACATTAAAAATTGTGTAAATTAATAAAAATATGAGAAATTTTTAATGTTCATTAAACAATATATTTTTTTTATATTATTCCTCAAGTCTTGAGATTTCCAATGAGCTCTTGTTTTCCTAATTTGACTGTCAAAAACTTGATTTATGATCTGTGGAACAATTCACGACCAATATCCAAGCAAAATCATGCCTTCTCTTTTATCAAATTTTTAGGCATTTATGTTGTCAATCTAGAAAAAATAATTCTTTCATCATGTTCCTCACACTCTCATGTTTGCAATGAGCCATATCGTGTATAATTTGGTCACTTGAAACTCAATATATGGCTCCCGAAAGTGCGCACTCAACAATTGTTGATCTTATCTCAGGGTAAATCTTGATCGTTGATCTTATAAGCTTAATGTTTTATCCCACATGCATTGTGGAAAAAGATTGCAAGGGGTTTATAATGTTTTTCAATCACAATTTTATTTGTGTGTGGAGTTAGGAGAGGTATGGGTCATTGAGTCCATGTTAATGTTTTGACCCGAAATCCAGAATATGAAAAATAGAAAATAAAATAAAACAAAAATAGAAAAACTAAATCAAAATAAAAATAAAATAAAAATAAAAATAAAAATAAATAAAAATAAAAATAAATAAAAATTATATGCAATTCATGTTCGAAAAAATAAAATTACCCAATGGTATGTTTCGGCTCCAATGGTAATTCGGGAGATTAAAAAAATTAAACCATAGATGGTAAATAGAAACTATCCCAATGCATGAAACTTTGATATCAAAGACCCCCAAAACATAAATCCTGATGGTGAAATGTGAAAGCCATGTCCGATAGTCCAATAGTGTATCAAGATTCGATATTCGAGAGATTAAACATCAAACTAAATCTGAAATTCCCCCCAAAAAACCTGATAAAATACAAAATTCCTGAAATTCTCGAAAATCTTGATAATAAAAATAATCTGATTTTTTTTAATCTAAAAAGTAGCTATCTAATTCTATTTATAAATAGATTCAAAATTATAGACAAATCGAGGAGGGTCTACCAAAAAGGAAACCGATACCCTCACCAGAGAATAGATACCCAAGTTTTCTTTCATTCCATATTTTAAAATGGTATTCAAAATATGACATCAGATAGTCTACATGCTAAACTTAAGAGCCTATCTTTCAAGAACATATTGGACTTCTATTTTCCTTAATAAAACTAGTACACCTGAGAACATTTACAATAATCAAACTATAAAATGATTTCAAACTCGGGTTTCCTTTGGTATCTCCTGAGATTGCTCCAGCTTGGATATTATTCCTATGTCTCAATATTCCTTCATCTTCTATCGTGATAGATGCTCCTTCGTGCTAGGAGAAATCGAGTCCCTTGGTGCACTCTATTTTTTTCTCTTGATTCTTCTCATCTAGGGAAATTCATGCCAAATTAGGGCTTACAAAAGAGTTTGAAGTTCCTTCCAACATTTTAACAACCTCTAAGGTAGCTTCATTCTCCTTTTTAGATTTTTCCACCGCTTAGGCCACCATGGCCTTGAATATGAAATATGTCTTCGCCAATTTGAAGTATTTCATTTCATGATTCTTGGAATACAAAGGGTCATCAACCCACCCCTTCACTTCCTAAACTATCCCTTCTTTTGAGATGTTGTGTTGCTGGATTCACACCACTTCTTCAATTTCCCTTGTTCCTTTCTTTTCTTCATCTATACAAAGATATTTAAACTTGGAGCCTACCATCCAGGCCACCCTGGAATCCTTGGTTCGATTCATAGGGCTATGGGAAGATGATTCTTTTGATCTCTTTCCCTTTTGATGACCTGCCCATGTTCCTCTCCTTTCCATCCTTCAACTCCTCACTAATTTGGTTTTTCCTGATGGTATACCCACATCCTTCATGCATCTCTTCCTCCCTTGATTATTACCTCGGATTCTCCACATGTGTTTGTTCGACCTCCTTCTTGAGACGTGCTTCAAATCCCACTCAAAACTCAAACTGCACTGAAACTTATGCTTCCCCCTTGATCCTTTCCTGGATTAGAGGGGCATGTAACCCACTTCCCAACCTTATGCTCCCAGTCCCTATCAAGGTTCCAATGGATTTTTGAGAAAATCCTCCATCTGAAGCATTTTTCTTCTATCAACTTAACCAACACCAACCCATTTCACCAGCTCCTCACAATGCTAGTTCCTTTCGCATCAACCCTTGCATGAAAAATATATGTCATAATTTCTTTTGGATGGATTAGATCAAGTTATTCTATGTTCAAGGTACTCCTGTGAACTCACACATTACTGATATTAATGGTGATTGGTTCCCATAACAGTTAGTCATGTATGGGATTTATCTCCCAACGATGGCAGAATACCTCAAATCCTTGATGCACTTCCCACTAACAGAGATACAAAACATTTGTCTGAACCCTGGTACCATATGCCTACCTATTAACATCATGTATCGAGGTTGGAACATTCCACACGGGTCTTAACATTCCTGTAAACCTTATTTTTTCCATTTGATGCTTGGATTTGATGAGCGTCCAGAGATCCACTTGTTCTCTTCGTAGCTCCATCTATCCACCATATCATGTTGGGTCTCTAGGTGGAAATCTACCACTGCTTCTTGCTCTCAACATGTAGCACCCCATCTTGTGGATTGATGTCCTTGTTATTAATCTTCTTTGCCTCTTGCTATATTTCCTCTATGGTGGGGTCCCCTTCATTCAAAATTGTAATATGATTTGGACAGATAGTCTACCACTATATTCACACTTCTCTTCACATGTTCAGGAATAATAATGAGAACATTTGGTATTATTTTGGCTATTTGAGACCACCCGGATGATAATCTCCAATTTTTTGAGAGTTTCTCTAAATTGGATCCATTTATCATTTTTTTGAGTGTTGAGATTATCAGAAGAGAATACCCTTCTACTATGAGACTTATATCCTTGCCTCTTTTCTATGTCTATACCTCTTAACAAAACTTCCAATTCCACCTCGTTATTGGTATTGAATCCAAACTTGCATGTGTACAGTGCTATGAGTTTTCCATCTGTATTGTGAAAGAATCCCCTTGACCCATATTGACCTAGATTGTCCTTTGAGGCCACATCAAAGTTCAAGTTGATTGATCCTACTGGACGTGGAGCTCAATTTTGAATGGTTTGAATCCTATTCTGGTTGGTAACTTTGGTCACCTTTTGGCACAGAGGTAGACCCAAGGTTCAACGCTACAAGAGCGCACCAACAAAACCCTAACTACCGGCCCTTTCGGCAACATCTGCGAAGCAGATGAAGTCTCACCCGCGGTAGAGGCAGGCGTGGTTGCAAGACCCAAGTGTCTGCAACCTTAGCTGGGACACAGATATGTGATTATACAACTTAGTAAAGCACTTAGCACCGTTAGTTCTTTAACATGCACTCATTGTCTACTTCGCTGATAAAATAGAGCCTCGCAGTACTCACAATAATCTACCATATATGAGCACTTAGCATAAGTAAAATAGGTCGGACATAATTGATTAAGCACTGAGCATATTCATGTATATTAGATCTAACATTCCATACATCATTAACACTGAGCATAAGAATATCTATCTAATCATCTCAAAGAACTAAGCAAAGAATACATAAACACATTCAGACAAGCACCAAACAAGATAATACAGTGATTACGTGGTTCACCCCTCTCCCGGGGCTACGTCCACCAACTCTTCTTCTTTATTATCTTCAATCAGTCATCTACATGAACAGAGCCATACAAACCCCACTCTGCATAGGATAGAAGATCTGCGCACACCTCGCCAGATCCTCCTTTCTTGAGTTAGGTTATAGCACAAAAGCTTCTACTCAATCTCTTATAGTCACTTGCACTTAGCCTTGAAAGTCTCACACAACATGCACAGAGCATATACAACTATTACTTGCACTTGGAACTTATCTCATCGGCCCTTTCCTACATCGCCTAGGTATCTATTTATACATTACAAAATAGGCCTAAACATGGGTAAACCCATGGGCCGACATCCCTTTCCCGTTACATATTCCCAACAACCCAAAAAGAGGCTCAAAAGGGGGCTGAGATCCCGTGATCTCTGCTTCGTCTTGAGATCCTCCTTCGACAGGCTGTTGAAGTCCCAAAATAGGTCAACATGACCAAGAAACTCCCAAAACTTGGTCAAGGGCCAATAGGCCCCCAACACTCACCTGTGACTCGTCTCGAGTCACTTTGATTTGACCAATTCTGCCTCGAGCACCTCGATCTTGGCTTGAGCTACTTCGAATTGTTGTTTTGATGTAGCCTCTTTCTTGGTGAACTCCTGGATCAGTGCGTCATTCATCGGTCCTTCTAGGCACTGCTCTTCTGAGAGGACAACCTGTTCAAGCTCTGCTCCTTGGCTCTCGATCTCTGTAAATAATAGGCATGCTTGATCTTACACAGGTTGAAGTTGTTGAATGACTTCCATCACTTAACTTTGAATCATATGAACCTATTGCTGAGTTGTGTGTTGTTCATTCAATCTCTTCATCGTATCTACAACTGACAGGGCCTTTAGATGTACTTGTAGCATATCCGCATGTTGTTTTTCTTCTTGGAGCTGCGACTCCAGCGTCTACAATTATTGATTCTCTATAAGGTTTTCGTATGTCTAGGTGCTCTAATTACTTAGCTGCTTGCACTCCAAGGCAAGAGATTTTAATTTTCCAACTACATTGCGAGCAGTTGCTTCTCACTGGTCTCTTATCTCCTAATGGGTTTCGGGTATAACACAGAGTTCTAGATCTGTGATGCGTTGCTGGAGCTTCTGGATTACCTCTTCCAATTGTGCCACCTGTTGTGGAATTTGGTCCTTGGTCTGGACTTCAACGATTGTCACAGAGCGAAGTGCTCTATTGACCCTTTCCTTAACTTCAAGTTGCTCAGTGAGAAACTATTCCTTGCTTTGATGTAGCTAGGCTTTCTCTTCATCAAACTTCTCTTGCATAGAAAGCTTCTCTCGTTCTGCATTACTGTGTTGTTCTAATACAGATCCCTATGCTTGCACCAAAGGCTGGGTGGCTTGTGTTGTTTCCTCCTGTGATCGTCGAAGGCGAGCTTCAACCGTATCAACAATTCAGTGGATTTGATCTTGCTCATCTCCCATTTCTGGTGTTCCTACCGTCAGGGGTGCATTGGATACTGCGTGGCTAGATTGTAGTGCATGTTGTACTTCTTAAAATTCGACCTTGATCTGACTGAACATCTCCTCCTGCTTGGCTTGCTTCTTCTCTTATATCTCCATTGAAGCATCATTCAGTGCAGTGACGATGAAGTCGAAGTCGTCTGAGGTTAGGGTGGTCTCAAACTTGGTTCTAGTTGCTTTCATTTTATTCCTTGAAGAAGGTTTTAAAGGGGAAACCTTCCTTTTATTTGAGGGATCATCTTCATCTCTTGGCGGTGTGACCTCGTCTTTATTCTGTTTGACTTCGATGCCATCTATCTCTCCACCATCACCTCCGTGATCAGGTGAGATAGAAGGAGTCTGTGTTGAAGTGTTGTGGACATCCTAGGCTTCTTCATTCTTCTTAGTCTTGCTCTGTCCAGGTGTATTGTGCACGACTTCTGGACTATCAACATCAGAGAGGTCCGCGAGGTCAGCTGGGATGAGGAGGTCCACCGACCACTCCTTAGTAATATCTTCTAAGTCTTCCTCTATTATTTTTTAGTAGGACTGCAACTGTTGGTGATGCTCATTAGCACGCGGTGTGATGTAGATGAAGTAGCAGTCCGCGTTGAATTTCATCAATGGCCTAAATTTGTGAAGTGTGTTCGGGGTGATGCGAGGTGTAGCCTGGATTGCAATATTCAGTTGGTTGTAATAAGTGTGGAAAACAACATTGGATTTCCACTGCTTGTTCATGTCATTGGAGTACCACAACATGCTGAACTTCACGGCCAGTGGCTCAAAGGGCACGACATCCAGGAAGGTTTCACCTTCCGACATCTCCCATGCGATGAAAACGATTAATATAAGAAACTAGCTAAAATGGAACTTGTACCCTTGGTCGTGTTCTTCCCTTCAGTCCAGTTCTAGCTGGTTCACCAAGTATTTGGCCCAATTCATATGTAAGCCTTCTGTGCACTTCCTGCAAGGTCTACTACAAATCTGGTCACTTGGGTCGGTCGGTTCTTGCAAACTAGCTTTCCTACAATCAGTTGACAGGCAAGGGACACTACTCTGCTATGGATAGAGGCTACCTTGTAGCCTCGCATTTCCTTCCCGACATCGCCATATGTATCCTTTATCTTCTATGCAAGAGTGCGATCCGCGGTCTTGACGGGGTAAAAATCCTGTGGGTCGGGGCCCTGTATGCTTAGCCCTGTGATCCGATTGATCAAAGTCGGATCCACTGTGATGCGATGGTTCAACCATAAGTATCCTCCATGATAGCAAGACAACAACAAATTGACGCACACGTTCACTTCTTGATGCCTCCCGAAGTGAGGAATCTTCATTACATTAAGTAGGATTGACTGCGCGAGGTTCTAGGTCCATGATTGAGTGATAATCTTGGATTTATTTCCTTTGGTTCACGTCAGATATTTTTAGGGGTGAGCATACTGTAAGCCTTCCTGTCGTCGAGGTTGAAGTCACTGAACTTAAACATGGTGATCTTATCCTGGTCGGCACGAACTGCACGCACTTCTTTCGGAAGGTACGCAATGATCAAAGCATACTCAAATTCATGGGGTACACTGTCACGAGTGATGGTGCCACTCATAGGTGGTAGATAAGCAGGTAGAATGCTCGAAATCAGTTTAGCATTCGCAAGATCGTCTCTATGATTAGTTCTCTTTTCGTCGATTGGTTGGGATGGGCCGGCTCGAGAAGTCGATGAGGAGGCTTGCACTGCTCGCGTCAATGATGCCTGTACACTTGTAGACAGTCCTCTTCCTGACATGGTTCTTTCATCCATTAAATCGATCAGAACTTCTGTCGCAGTTTCTTCTTCGATGGTGAGATCTTCAGACATACGCACTCAGTATGGATATATCGGGTTCTCAAAGTAATGTGGGCCTAAAATAGGGTAGAAGGAAAAGGCGTAGTGATCACTGGGCAATCTTAATCAAGGTTGTGAGCACAAATTCTCAATTAGCAAAAGTGTTCTCGTTGCATGGCACAGCGGGATAAATAGACAACTTCTGTAATAGATCGCTTGCAATGGATATGAAGGATTCATTAACTTCATTCTTTCCGTTATAACGTGGTCCAACGATCTGATGATGAACCTTTATTTATTTTTTTTCCGTTCAGAGTGGAAGTCGAATGGATATATCGGTCCCAATGGCTATATTTCTTCATCATGGCGAAGTGTCATATGTCGTTGTTCTGACATCCCGACAAAGCTAAAATTCTGTAATTTTTCTTTCTTCGAGGTCTCCTCTAGAACCTCCTGTAATATTTCAGTATTAGCCCTTTTCTTTCTTAACTTTCTAGCCTTCTTTCTAGTTAGCTTTGTCTCAGTAATGCTTTTCTCATTCTGATTCTTTTCTTTTTTGGTCTTAGTTACTTTGCGATGTTGAAATCCTTTCCTAGGGTTTCTGGGTAATACTTCGTTTGTGCCTGGGGTAGGTAATTCAATCTCCTAGGGATCCTCTAGTGTTCTCTTAGCTTCGACATCCCGATTGCTAGTATTAAATATCTGTGATCTGCTCTTCTGTTCCTCAATCAAGTGCACGATCCTTTTGGTCATAAAGTCTTTTAACTCTTGCTTCTTCTATTCTAAAACTTCTTCTTCTTCCTTTCATCTAGCTTGATCTCTATCAATCCAAGGTTTTCCTATTATCATGGTAAACATGGCGCTATCTTCAACAAATTTAATAATCTCAAAGTCTTCTTCTGTCGAAGTTCCATTGACAGTCATAGGTATCCGAGTGAGCCTTCCACATAGGTTTACTAGATTTCCTCTGAATAAACTTATCTCTCCTAGTGAAGGGATCATAGCAGGCCTTCCTATAGCTTCCCAGGTTCTCTCTGGCATAATATTCATTTTTGTTTTCTCATACAGAACGCAATCAATGTCGAAGTCCCCTATTCTTGCTTCGATGCATTCCTTCTCTTTGAAGATCTCTGATAAGATGACATGTCGGTGGTCATTTAGGGTTTATTTTATCTGTATCCATACTTTCTCTGATTCTTGCTGGGGTTCTTCCTTTTCTGGATGTGCCTTAGGGTTCTCTTGACTCAGACTCATTCCTTCAAGCTTAGCGATCATTCTAAGGAAATCCAACACTTCATAGTCCATAGCCTTACAACAGAGACAACTAGGACTTCCACCAGGGAATTCCTTAGCAAGATGTCCCAGCCTCCTGCAACTGTAACAGAGGGTTACTCCTCTCTTTCTTTCCAATGATCCACAACCTCTTCTGTACTGCACACTAGGATCATGGTATCTAACTTGCAGGAAATTCTTTCTAGGATCCTAAATACATTTGTTAGTCCAAACATTCTTTCTATGCATAGGTATAACATATCTTTCATTATTCTTATCAAATCTATTCATATCAAACCTTATTTCATATATTAATACCCTATCTTTCAAAATAGGATAAAACCTATCATATATACCTAGATCCATACTCTAGAAAAAACAATTTCCACTTATCTTAATTTTACAGAGCACAAAGCTTACAGATCTTACCTCTTTCAATCAGAACTTATCAATTTTACATTTCTTGGAGCACAAAGATTTCAGATCCTGCTTCTTTTCTACAAATCCAACCTTCTTTCTTTAGCACAAAGATTTACAGATCAAGTAGAATAATGCGCACTAGGGTACATATCTACGCACAGAGCTTTCACAATTTCAGGATGAATCTTTGCACAGAGATTCCTCTTTCTCAGTTCCTAGCAATCATAGTTTCAGGTCCTCGCAATGGAACGATTTGTTGGCACAGGGGCAGATCCAGGGTTCAACACTACAAGAGCATACCAACAAAACCCTAACTACCGACCCTTTCAGCAACACCTGCGAAGCAGATGAAGTCTCACCCGAGGTAGAGGCAGGGGTGGTTGCATGACCCAAGTGTTTGCAACCTTAGTTGGGACACAGATCTGTGATTATACAACTTAGTAAAGCACTTAGCACCATTATTTCTTTAACGTGAACTCATTATCTACTTCGCTGATAAAATAAAGCCTCGTAGTACTCACAAGAATCTACCATATATGAGCACTTAGCATAAGTAAAATAGGTCGGACGTAACTGATCAAGCACTGAGCATATTCATGTATATTAGATCTAACATTCCATACATCATTAGCACTGAGCATATTCATGTATATTAGATCTAACATTCCATACATCATTAGCACTGAGCATAAGAAAATCTATCTAATCATCTCAAAGCACTAAGAAAAGAAGACATAAACACATTCAGACAAGCACCAAGCAAGATAACACAGTGATTGCATGGTTCACCCCTCTCCTGGGGATACATCCACCAACTCTTCTTCTTTATTATCTTCAATTAGTCATCTACATGCACAGAGCCATACAAACCCCACTCCGCATAGGACAAGATATCTACGCGCACCTCGTCAGATCCTCCTTCCCCGAGTTAGGTTACAACACAAAATCTTCTACTCAATCTCTTACATTCACTTGCACCTAGCCTTGAAAGTCTCACACGACATGCGCAGAGCATATACAATTATTACTTGCACTTGGCACTTAGCTCATCGACCCTTTCCTACATCGCCTAGGTATCTATTTATACATTACAAAATAGGCCTAAACATGGGTAAACCCATGGGATGACATCCCTTTCCCGTTACATATTCCCAACAACCTAAGAAGAGGCCCAAAAGGGGGCCAAGATCCCGTGATCTCTGCTTCGTCTTACGCTCCTCCTTCGACAGGCTCTCGAAGTCCCAAAATAGGTCAACATGACCAAGAAACTCCCAAAACTTGGTCAAGGGAAAACATCACCTATTGATAACACTGTCCAAGCCTCCAATTTCTAAAAACAATCTCCTCTTCTACATTTAGAAATCCATATTCCTTTGTCCACATGCAACGTGTAATGGATTCCTGGATGTTAGCATGTATAGTTTTCCATACCTTTTCCATTGAGATTTGTTGTTACTTAAATATTCATCTGTTACGTTCCTTCAACAGGTTCCACATTACAAGTCCTAGAAAAATATCCCAAGCTCTATTTAATATGGTGTGGAAAAAGGCTATGGGGGCCATTCAACAATTGTTTGGATGATATCATTTGGATTCTGTCTGAGTGGCGAAAGAGTTCTGCTCCTCTGTCCCATAAAATCAGATCCTCCCTACAATAGGATAGAAGATGATTCAAGGTTTTCTCATCCTTCCAGCATATCATATAGATATAAGGGCATTCAATTCCTCTCTTGATTAGTTTTTCCTAGGTTATAACTTTTCATCTCAAATCCAACCATAAGAAATTTGAAATTTTTGGCCAAAGCATAGGTTTCCAATATCTATTCCTATCTGCTTCTGTCAATCCTACAACCAATAAATATTCTTCCTAGACCTTAAACATTCCTTCTCCTATGTTACCCCATCTCATAATATCCAAAACATCCCTTACTTGGATTTTTTGAAGTTGCATCTCCTCCTGCAATCCCTTTTTTACTTATTGATTCCAAGTTATAGGCCATTCCTCTATATTCTTCCAGATTATCTCTTATCCCTCATCTGTATGTCCCCTATCCTTCCAATAATGGTGCACATGGGTCCATCCTAACCTCATCATGGATTCCTTAACTTGTAACAATCCCTCTTTTCCCTCTAGTGTGGGGATTTGTTCCCACACATCTTCCCAAAATAGTGTAGACCTGTCATTATGAACCTCCCATAAGCTCTCTTTTTGGATGAGTCCTTTGTTGGTCCAATAATTGTGCTAGATGAGTGATCCTTGTCTAATTCCCTCCATACTGATTCGGTCTTTCTAGGGAACGTCAGGGGCATATTTCACCTTCCATATTTTGGCCCACAAGGATTCTGGTATTTTTACCCATCTCAACCACAGTTTTGCTTCCAAGGCTTGTCTAATGAACTAAGGATCTCTAATACCTAACCCTCCATGAGATTTCAGACTAGACAATTTTTCCCATGCTACCAGAGCCCAATTATTTTCTTTTAATTCTCCCCCCCATAGGAAATCTTGTTGAATAATTTGAATATTTTTTAAGACACCTTTGGGAGATGCTAAGACTGAAAAAAGATAGAGAGGAAACGAACTCATAATTGATTTTATTAGTAGGATCAACCCTGGGAGGGTAAGGAAGCGATGGATCCAATTGTAAAGTTTTTCTTCTAAATTCACCAACATCTCTTTACAAAAGGAATTTCAAATGGCTTTGTCTAAGAGTGGGGCTCCCAGGTAGTACTTGGAAGGTATATTTTCTCGTTGGAATCCTATACTCAGAGAAATATTTCTTTTAATATCCACATGGATATTAAATAAATAAATTTGAGATTTCATTATGTTTATCAATGTTCTTGACATTTATTTGTAAATATCTAGCAGGTTTTTGATGGATTTTTCCTCTCTCACTATGGGGGTTCGCATGAGGAAATTATAATCTAGAAATTGGAGGTGAGTGACCGACTCAGAATAAGTTTGTTTTTTCAATCATTTTATCTTTCCATATGATAGATCCTTATGAATAAACCTCTCCAAACCCTATGACAAGATTATATATAGATAAGGGGACAAATGGTTTCCCTATATGAGCCCTCGGGATGGGTCAAAAGTCTTAGAGGGAGATATATTAATCAAGATATAATAGATGGTTGGGGATGTTAGGGATTTAATCCATTGGATCTAGTCCTCATCGAACCAAAATTCCTCGAACATTTTCTGCAAGAAGTGTCAGCTTATTTGATCATAAGCTTTAGAGATGTCCAATTTAGTAATATTTTGGGCTGCTTGGATGTTTGAAGCGATTATATAGTTTCACGGGCTACTATTATGCCATCCATAATTTGGTGCCCTTCCAGAAATCGCCCTTTCTTTAGAGAGATAATGAATTTTAGGAGAGGTTTGAGTCTGTTATCTATTAGTTTAGATATCATCTTTTCTATCACATTACATAAAGAGATAGGTTTGAACTTATCTTCTGTGTTCACCTCTTTCTCCTTATGGATTAATGTTATACATCTGGCATTGAAATCCCAAATAATGTATTTGGAGGATCTTGATTCTTACACTACATCCCATATATCCTTCTCCAATATTTTCGGAAGGAAGGCATGTACGAGGAAAGCAACAACTGGAAGAAAGAGCAGTGCATGTGCATGCATGGAAGACCTAACAATGTTAGGGTTAGGGTTTTTGTAATACATTGTAATGGATGATGAGCCAAAAAAATATAAATATAGATACCTAGGTCTCATAGGAGGAGATCTAGAGTCAGGTCTAGAGATGTCGAGGAGACAATATAAGAGGGTTTTTTAGAAACTGGTTGTAATGATTTTGTCATACAACCCCATTTTGTAAGTTTTCGAGCTGTAGAAGGTCAAGAGGGTAGATATTGAGGGTTAAACCATAGGTTGAGGAGCCTGGTGTGATCTAGTTCACCTCATAATAGACCTCGACCTAATTGAGGATGAGTTGTAAAGTGTGCGGTGATATAGTTTTGGAACTACCATAATATAAGAGCTAAGAGGCAGATCTTTGTTGATGTAGCTGGGGGGGGTGAACCACGATAAAACCTATGTTATGTGATTGAATGCTTGTTTCTCTTTTACTGTTTATAAGTAGATGTTAGTATGATGAATGAATGAGATAATGAGTTGATTACATTACATGCATGATTGGGAACGCCAATATATTGATTTAATAAGTTAATTAGAACCCTCATCACACACTTCCCAGATCTTCATTCAATCATGGAATGCAAACACCTGAGTATTGCAGTCACCCATTAAGACTATCTCGGGTGAGACTGTGCAGTACACTCTATGTACCGCGTTTCCTTCTGGTTTACTAGGAGGGCCGATAGTTTTAGAGGACTTGTTGGAACCCCATTAGAATTGAACATGGGCCAATCATGTTAAAGGTATAAACTAGGATATCAAAACAACACCGTGCATTGATATCTTCTTTTTATGACTCAACTCTCTTTAAACAACCACATAATACCTATTTAGGGGATCTTTGGTGCCATTATTATGTTTTGCATAGTAAAAATGGGCGTCGAGGTCTATACCATGAATCAGGGAGGAAAAATAGGAACTTAGGCTGAAAATGAAGCTTCTCGAGCGTAAGATCAATCAATTAGGATTCAAACAACCACACCTACCATTTCAAAGATATCTTTCACCTATGGGCGGGATATGGGCACCATTAAGAGTTTTTTTATGACAATTATGGGAGTTAAGGCCTATAACATGGCCAAAGGAATAAACAAATGCCTCTCAACCCTAATAGGGCACAATTAGTATAATTTTCACAATAAGAATGGGTCTTAGGACCCCTACCATGGTCGGGGTAGGAAAAAAAGGGCCTTAGGCTGTAAATAAATATTTTTGGGCTTATTAGGAATGAACAAAGCTATCATAAGCATTAGGCATAAGGTTTATGTTCTACAATACCATGGGCATTAAGCAAAGAGACAAGAATAATGCGAATTGTGAATTTTTACTCACAATAGCATGTGCACCTTCTAGAAAAGAACACATCTTTAGCATGAATATGCTTTAGAATTCTCATGCATTCTTATAATGCATGGATGGTCCTTAAATTCAATTTTTATTTGGTAGGATTGCAAATTCTAAATTACATGTTTGTTCACTGTTGCTTCAAGTTTAGGTTGGGAATTACAAACCTGGTGGTTTGGGATGCAAAAACATCAAAACCTCCATTTTTCCTAATGGCTCTCAATATCTCTATTTTTTACATTATTTTTAAATAAGCTACACAAATCCATCATTCATTGATGAAACTACACATACACTTATAGATCTTACTATGCAAGTTCATATATATAATTTAAAAAAAAGGTGTTATTTACCAATTTAAATTTATTTATATCTTAACATATATCAAAATCTTAAAATACTTATGTCTTTTGTTCGAGGCAAAGAAAAAATCAAGATTTTATAAAATTTGACTTTTTATAGTCATAATTCATATCTACTATTTATAATCTTACTCATTATTTTTTTAAATTATGTGCTCAATAGTATATATGGAGATGTACAATTTAAAAAAGAAAATAAAAATAAAAATTGATATATCAAAATCTACAATTTAAAAATAAAAATAAAAATTGTTTTTCATTATGATAAGGCCCTCAAACCTTGGGTTAATGCATAACCTCATAATCAGGGGTTATATATATATATATATATATATATATATATATATATATATATATATATATATATATATATATATAATGCCAAGGACATTTTATGAGAGATCACCGTTAAATTGCACTTATATAATGATGATCTTTCACATAATGCTAGAATGATTGCACTTTTATTATGTTGCATGTTGCATTGCAAAGGGTTCAAAACTACAATGGATCAAAAATATGAATATTATGTTTAACACAAGTGTTTTTTTACATTTCTTTTTTGTTACTTTATTATACATATGTTTTTCATGAATGTTATAATATAAATTAATTTGATTTTTAAAATTTGATTAAACTTGAAAAATGGTAAGAGAGTCATTAAATACATATCATTTTTAGACACAGAACTTCAATAAAAATATTTTTGATATTGAACTTCAATACAAATATTTTATTTTATTGTAATAGTTCTATAAAACTTTTATTAAATTGCTTATTACAACTCAACATAGAGGAGAGATGTATAAAGTAACTTTAATTCACTAAAGATATTCATTTAAATTATGTTCTTTAACCATAAGGAAGCAAAAATAATTCATTTAATGAATCCTTTAAATGTCTAAAATATCTAAGAATTAAATGCAATTGTTAATTCAATTGCTACTAATATCCCCAAAATGATATCTAATATGTTAGAAAGGAGGTTTGAGTAATTTAAAATGTCTTTGTTGGTCAATGAGGAATTGAATTGGACTTGGGTTACTGTGGTCAATTATGTGTAATGGAAGTAAAAGAAATTTCTATGAAAAAAAAGTTGAGACCGCCTACTTGTACAAAAGAATTCTTTCAAAGAACAATTATGTGCACTCTTAAAATACCGTTAATACGATAGCAATGGTAGTAAAGTTTTCTATGGATTGATTTGCAACTATAGTTAATTATAAATGAGAGAGGGTTTTTATGAATTGAATTTAAGGAGACAACTAGAGACACAAGGGAGGTTGGACTGTGGAAACGTAGACTGATCCCTATAACCACAGTGGTGGTCCACATCGTGAGTCTAGTACCAATATAAATGACCTCCTTCCATGCCATAAAAGCATACATGTCCTAATGACAGGTCTACACTATGAAAGCTACATCATGTAACGACTCCTCCGTTACGACTAGGAAAGCGAAGCATAAAAGGTGATTTTTTTTTTAAGCATAGGGAATTAACGTCAACAATATAAATCATAGCAATGCAAAATCAACGACATCATAAGAAAACACATTACCAACTACTCATCATTGAAATCAATAACAACACATTCAATGCACCAACAAAAGGATAGCGACACATGGACATAAATAGTGTCGCCACTTAGCACATCATAATCATCTTGAAACAATTTATAAACAATGGTAAACCAAGTAGTGAATATCAAAATGACTACACTCTCAACCTACCCTGCAAGGTTAGGACCTCTAGGACACATAAACAACACTCAAGCCCAAGATCTGATTGATTTTGATCATTTAAGGTCTCAAGGATGGAGACTGTTCTGAGGAACAAGTAGGTGTCTACATCTCACTAACAATCAATTCCAACATCAACTAGATCAATCAATCAATCAATCAAACCTAATCAACAAATAATCATGGCACAAGGGTAATCATAATATTTATCAATCATATAACAACATGTAATTCATGGCGCACGTGATATCAATTCTAACAATCATTCATCAACATTAAATGTTCGTTGTGCGCGAGAGTAAAAAAACTCTAGAACAATCACATATCAACTTAATTAATGGCGCAAGTGATATCAATTCTAACAATCATTCATCAACATTAAATGTTCGCTGCGCGCGAGAGTAAACAAACTCTAGAATAATCACATATCAACTTAATTAATGGCGCAAGAAAAAACTAGTTACTAAATCAGTCATACATCGACATAATCTCATGACGCAAGATTAATTAGAAACTTATTCATGACACAAGAGTGATCAACATTAAATTCAAGGGCGCAAGAGAATGTAAATACTTCATCAATCATACAACCATGAAGGTTGAGGCGAAAGTGTAATCACTTTATTTTTATGGAGCAAAAGCGAACATCTATTTTATTTCAAGGTGCACAACAAAATCTATTACAACATACATCACATCATTCACTGGCAGAAGAGTAATTATCAACTGAATCAAGGCGCAAGAAATCTAATTTATTAATTTTCAGGTGCAAGAGAATAACTACAAAGCAATCACACATCAAATTTATTAAAGTGCGCAAGTAATTTAACTACTAAATTAAACATGCTTCACCATTATTTCAAGGCGCCTAGGGATACACCAATTCATTTTCATAAAAACCACAACCCTTAAGTGAATCAACGGTCTATCTCAAAAGTGATATGTCTAGGTTGTTAGATCCAAGGTTATATTCATTGTTATATTTTATAAATACTTGGATATATCACATGCTAATTGGAATTTGAAGATTTATCTTTAATATTGACAATATCTAGGGTATTGATCTTTTGTTCCTTTCATTAATCTCTAAATCTAACCCCGAGTAACTAATAAACTCAAGTGCTTGACTCAATTTCATTGATTTTATCATGCTTGTAAATTCATGATGAATAAATGGTCTTTCTCTTATTTACTTCGCATGCAAGGGATTATAGGCCAATGTTGAGGTTTCTCCCTAATGTATACCATTGATGAAGACAAAACAATGTTAAAATTAAAGAAATGAATTAACATGCATCTTTGAAGCTTGACATCCATAGTTTGAAATTATAATCTCAAATATGAGCTTACTAATAATGAATAATACATTTCCATTAGCATAAATACTTTCTTATTATTCACCTAATAACTTATATGTATGGGAACTCTCCTTATATCATTTTTATGGTGCTTGAAAAGGGTTTGTTAATTATGCATCTTTGAAGCTTGACATCCATGGTTTGAAATTATAATCTCAAATATGAGCTTACTAATAATGAATAATACATTTCCATTAGCATAAATACTTTCTTATTATTCACCTAAGAACTTATATGTAACTTATATGTATGGGAACTCTCTTTATATCATTTTTATGGTGCTTGTGAAAAGGGTTTGTTAATTATGCAATGGGGTTATATTGTGCTTTGATACACCATTATCTTTATCATTTTGACACCTATGCAATCTAAATACCCTTTTTTTTACACAAGTCAATGCAATATCTTTATGAACATCTTGGTTTAGAAGGTTAACATCACACTTAATAAAACATTGTTTTGAGGGCTTCAACATTGAGTGAATATCCGCTCACCGAGTAAGGAAAAACCCAGCCAGAAAAATGTTGAACTGAAGGGATAAATGCAACAAAAAAAACGTTGAATGAAGAGGAAAACACGACATTAAAAACACTGAATGAAGGGAAAACACAACAATAAAAAAAATGTTGAATGAAGGGAAAACACATCATTAAAAATGATGAATGAAGGGAAAACGCAAAAATAAAAACGTTGAGGTGATAAGAGGTAAATTCATCGAGCATGGAAGAACAATTTCGCTAAGAAAGGACAACAAAATCGTTGGGTAAGGAAACATGAATTTTTTGAGCAAAGGGGAAAGAAACCAAGCTCTGGACTCTTCCAAACATTGAGAACAAGCAACAAGTGTGATGGGCATGTCTTGCATATAAAAACATAGAGATACACAAAAATCAAAGCTAAGATTTAATGCTATAGTTGGATAATTGGCTGGGTGAAATTGGGAGACGAATTAAGGGAGAAAACACAGCAGAGATACTCTTCGCAAGAACCAAATGTTGACTCAGAAGACTGGAAACAATGAAAGACATTGCACATATCTTCACTAGAATAAATGCAAACTGTGCAATTTTAATAACAATAACATACCAGATGTGTTCATAAATTATTTAACCAATGCACATATAATTCATATCCTAGGATTGAGACACAATAGTTCTAACTCCCAACGCAGAGAATCCAAGGTAAAATGCAGAGGAAAGCAATGGAAACACATGGGTTATATATTCCAAAATCGTAGAGGAGAATATATGAGAATGTAGTGGAGTAGCGCTAATGTTTAATGTAAAAAGTAGAGGCTAAAGATGCTCCTTCGCTGAGCAAAAACGCATAGGTACTCTCCTAAAAAACAAATCGCTGAGGGTAAGACTGGAATTTCCAAGGTTAAGTGGATAAACAATGAAGAGATAAATCCAGGAGATAAAATGCCAGAAGGGAGCTCAAGTTTGGGAAAATTTTAATTATGCAGTGATGGAGGAATGCTTCTTGATTTTAAAAACAAAGACGTGAAATTAAGAATACATTCTGGGTGAATTATAAAAATGCAAAGAATAAAACTCAAAAAAACTGCAAAGACATTTAATGACTCGGAAAATTTCAGATGAAGGATGCTGGGAGAAATGGTTTTAAAACATAGAGAATTAATAAATCACAGAGGATGCAAGGGTTATAATTCGCATAGGAAACATTCAATAGCCACCTGACTTTGCTATGCCATCAATTAATAGACTAATTCTAAAAACATATACACAATAAAAGCTTGATATAATGCAAATTCAAATGAAAATACCATGATCGATGAAGATAGGCATGATGATGATCCTTGGAGATTGGCGTCCCCTTCCCTCGTCTGCTTGCTAACCACTAAGACTTCACCAGTACCTCCCAGCCAACACTAGGGGTACTCTTCTTCCCCCTTATCCCCCCAATCCACAAAGGGGACACATGCAAATACAACTAGAGTACTCTAGCTCCCATCTCACCTCACAAGGTAGAGCTACCACTCTCTCACTCGAGGTGGGTATCCCAACTCTCAAAATAAAAACCAATCAGAATTTCTACAGCATAACCTTACGCATACTAGTCATGATCCATTCCTCTTCCCAGTCTTTTCCTTTATAGAAGTTTTCTTAGTGACAACTTGACATTTCCACATTTAATTCATTTTTTAATAATTTAATTAGGAATTATTTCCCCCATACATTTGTCACTTGTTTCCTTAGTTGTACTAATAAATCCATAATTTAATTAAATTAAATGTCAATTTCCCTCACCCAACCTAAATGCGCTCCTAAAATCACTCCTAGTGGTCCCTTTATTCCCTTTAATGAATGGCATCCTTCTAAAACTTAGTTGTGTATAATTTAGGAAAGTTCTTTAGTTAGACTAAACTAGATACCTTTCTATGCTTACACATTTATGCTTTATTCTTTTCTCAACTAAAATTCTAATTTAGTATTTACTTGCACAAGTGTATTAATCATTCCTTATGATTATTTTTGTTTTCATTTATTCTTAATTTGATTTATTTCATTCCCCATTTATTTAATTTATAATTTTGTTTTAGTCTTCTTACCCACTTTAGACTTAGGCTCAAATTTTTAAACTAGGCTTAGAATTTTAAAGGAGATTTTATAATTAATAAAAATTACACATTTAATAATTATTTTAAGTTCGACAATGTCGAAACAAATTATTGTTTTCTATGCACCTAGGTTCATTGGCTCAAGTTTTATTTTATACCGCGACGTGCCCTTCAAGACACACTCCATGCTCCAAGGGTTCCACTCACCTTTGATTCAAATTTTAATTATGCAATGTGCACGCAATGTGTGCTCCAAGGGTGCCATTCACCTTTGACTGGTTTTGGTAGTTGTCCAACCCTTGGAGTCAATATTGTTGGATCATGTTGTCATTGATGCCAATGGTTTGTCACTGATGCCAATGGTTTGATTATTTGGGAGATTGTTGGATCATATGTCATTGATGTAAATGGTTTGGTTTGATTGATGTCAAGTAATTGATTGATATGATGCCCTTGATGAGAGTGATATATTGATAAAGATGGATCATTGATATGATGCCCTTGATGAGAATGATATATGTCCAAGTGGAAACCAATTGATAAAGATGGATCATTGCTATGATGCATTGATGAAGATGGATCAATGAGTTATCATTGATACATGATGCATAGTTGGTATATATGATGCAGTGGTGAATTGATGCAAAGATGAATCATTATTGTCTTATCATGGTTGATAAGGTGCACAAATGGATGAAATCTAAAGTGGTCCCCTTATGGTGAAAGCCCTCATGGGAAGACGCTTTACGAATTGGGTTATCCTAGAAGAACGGTTGGAGGACCCATGCTTGCATGTGGAATAATGAGATGAAGATCAATGAAGTTGTTGGTGAAACTATCCTAGATGGATAGTGCTTGACATGCCATTTCCAGTGGTATGTGGAATGTCATATAACTCCTCACGGTTTGAGAATTATGGTCTTATGAAGTTTGAGGACCCCCATATGAAGGCTTGAAGCCCCCAAGGTCAAAGAAGTAAAAGTGTTTGAAAAGAAGAAATCATTATTTAAATGATAAAGTAAAGTGACAAAATCAAGATGGATTATTTAAATGATAAAGTAAAGTGACAAAATCAAGAAGGAATATTTAATTTGATAAAGTATTGGAGAACTTTCTATTCATGGAAAGTGGTTAACCCTAAAATAAGGAAAATAGGTTAAGTGACCTAGAAATGGGTTAAGTAACCTAAAAATGGGTTAAGTGACCTAGAATATGAAAGTATAAATAAGAAGCTAGGATCTCTTGTAAAATGAACACATTTGGTGAGAATCCTTGTGGATCAATGGAGAGCTTCTTGTGAATATCTTTTGGAGTATTGATGGAGAGCTTCTTGTGAGAGCATCTTATTGGTATGGATATCTTGAGCATGATTGAAGATCTATTCTGAGGAAGAGAGTGAGAGGAGGATATCATGGATGCATCAAAGTTTCGGCAATGCGGCAATGTCGGAGATCTTGACGGCAAAATTCTCGGATTCATAGAAAACCCTATTTTATGATGCCCACACAGGTTGTCTATGTATAGGGTGCATGTACACGTGGGCTGGCTGTGTATAGGGTGAGTGTACACATGGGATGACTATGTATAGGGAGCATGGACTGAATAACCTCATGGAGATTTGTGTTTGAGCTGGTTCCAAGCTCTTGGATGATGAGGCGGGTTCTAGATCTACATTCTATGGCCTCAGATCTATCACTAAGACACTAGTATGGTTACATTATTGTCTTGATAGATACTATTGTTTGATATGTTGTGAATAATTAGGGAATTCTTGGTATGGCTTCTATGATGTGGCTCAGTTTGGTTGATTTGGTTGATGGAGTGAGCAACACTCTTGTGATTCAGTAGTGACATGATTGCTTTGGTATACTAGTTATTTATACATGATTGAGATAACATTCATATTGATCTATTGTGGAGCATGAGAAAGCTATTGGAGAGCTTGGATGTGTTGTGATTGGCTATGGTTTAGTTTGGATAGTGGAAGACATAAGAGAAAGTGATTGCAGGCTGCAGAGGATATGAGCATGTGAAGAAAAGAAAAATGCTAGTTGCTTAGAAGCATACGCTTGTTGCATTATACACTGGTTGCATTCACACACGGGTTGTAGTGAGCCAGGGCGCATGCACACGCGGGCTGCACTACTGACATGTTGCGTACCTGTTGACAGATTGATATTTGTTGAGGATTGTTGCCTCATCTCAGTTGGTGCTGAGAATGTAAGCTGAGTCTTGCATATAGAGCTGGTGCTCTTGTAGAGTTGTACTCTATTTAGTTGTTGTTGATAAACCCCAAGGATTGTAGTCCGTAATAAAAATAAAGTTGTACATATATCTTGTGTTCTTTGTGTCCATTGTGATGATGACTTGTTGATGATATATTGCTGATATATGTTGTTGATATGTGCCTACATCTAACTAGTTATAAATGAAAGCAATGGGTAATGAATAAATGTTGAATGCTAATTGATGAGTTTTTGTGTAAGAGGGAAGTTTTGGGGGAAAAAGCCCCACACTCATTCACCCCTCCTCTAAGTGTGGTAGGTGTGTCCAAGAAATACTCTATTCAGGTGACCTTGTGAGAGACTAAGAGCCTCTAAGGAATAAGGGCCCTGCTTATTACATGCCCCTAGAATCTTCGTGAGAGGTTGTCTCAGTCTTCCTTCATGACATCATGGATCTATCGAACTTGATAATCACTAACCTACAATTCAAGCCACAACGAGAGTGCTAGTAGGTTGTGGCAGGGCTGCTGCCACACCTCTCCCTCAATATCTAGTTGTTGTGCATGGCCCCTTTACTCCTTATGTGAGTCTGATTAGCAAACAATCATCAGCCTGCATCCATCAACGAAACAATGTCAATTATACATAAACAACATCATAATATACCTAATCATATGTCACATATGTATAAATAAAAATATTCAAACCAATGCAATCCACTCCCCGACCCAATTGACATCCTCAATTTGTCAGTGTCCTATGCACTCAGGAGAAACTCATCAATAACATATGTCTATACATAGATATCAAATAAACATAAATCATAATCCATCAACATCATCATAATAACCCATAAGAAAAAAAAAACAACAACCATATACTCAAACTGGATCACTTGCTCACAAGTATCCTCATAGAATAAGTCAATAACATGTGCAAGAAAGAGCGAGATGTTACATCAACTCTTCCGTATATTCATTCTTTAGAATAAATTCCTTAGAATGAGATACAAGAAGAGTCTAAATGCTTTCAAACCCATCCTCAATCTTGATAAAAAATATACAAGACCCAATTCTGGTTCATCCATCCCCCCTTCAATTGAGGGCGAAGTTGTATTTATATTTTTTCCTCGTCGCTGCCCCTAGGACTGTTCCTCTTCTAGATTATTTATTTTTTCTCTCTCCTATGTTGTTACAACCATTCCTCATTATAGACTCTTCATTTTATCAACATCTGTGTGTTCATTTGGAATCTTCACCTCCTCTCTTTCCTGCCAAAGAGAAATATAGTCAAACAAAAGTAATACGAATATATTAATTTTATTTTATTTGAGACATTAAAAACTGTGTAAATTAATAAAAATATGAGAAATTTTTAATGTCCATTACACAATAAAAAACATTTTGTATTATTCCTCAAGTCTTGATCTTTCCAATGAGCTCTTGTTTGCCTAATTTGGCTGTAAAAAACTTGCGTTATGATCTGTGGAGCAATTCACAACCAATATCCAAGCAAAATCATGCCTTCTCTTTTATCAAAATTTCAGGAATTTATTTTGTCAATCTAGAAAAAAAAAATCTTTCATCAAGTTCCTAACACTCTCATGTCTAATTTGGTCACTTGAAACTCAAGATATGGCTCCCGGAAGTGTGCACTCAACAATTGTTCATCTTATCTCATGGTAAATCTTGACCATTGATCTTATAATTTATAGCATGCACATGCTTTAGAATGCTCATGCATCCTTAAGTTCAAATTTTATTTGGTAGGAATATGAATTCCAAACTACATGTTTGCTAACTTGTTTACTTTGGATTTAGGTTCAGAATGATTAACCTAGTGGTTTGGGCTGCAAAAATATCAAATTTATTGTTTATACCTTGACATATATTGGAATCTTAAAATACTTATGTATTTTTTAGGCTATAACTTTTTATCACCTTACCCATTTTTTTTAAAATTGTGTGCTACACTAGTACATACCAGATATACAATTTAAAAATAAAAATAAAATTGTTTGATTATGTTAAGATCCTCAAATCTTGCATTGATTCCTGGCCCCATAATTTCAGTGTTATATATATA
>ML782319.1:242352-252937 GCA_009831015.1 Picea engelmannii | reverse complement strand
TATATATATATATATATAATATTTTGATTTACATTGTGAGTGATGTCTACTGAGAGACCATCATTAACTTGCACTTATCCAATGATGATCTTCCACATAATACTAGAATGATTCCATTTATTTTTAAATATTATATTCATGCTTAATGATAACGTTTTATGTTTTTTAAACTTATTTTGTGATACTTTGTTATACATATGTTTATCATAAATATTGTAATATAAATTAATTTAATTTTTAACATTTTATTAAACTTTAACCATGTTAACGGAGATTACATGCATGCATGTCTTTTTTTATATTGAATTTCAATAAAAATATTTTATTTTATTATAATAGTTCGATAAAGCTTTTATTAAATTGCATGTTACAACTCAAATTGATTTTTATAAATCAGCATAGAAGAGAGGAGATGTATAAAGTAACCTAATTCACTAAAGATTCATTTAATGAATCCTTGTGGATGTCCAAAGGATATCTCTTCTACTCCTTTAGGATTCCTATTTTGAATGGTCTATTTAAGTTGTGACATTAGAGAAGGTTTGAGGCATTTAAAATGACACAGATGGTAATGAGGAATTGATTTGGACTTGGGTTGGTGTGGTCAATTATAGCAATGAAAGTAAAAGAAATTTCTATGAAACCAAAGTCGAGACCACCCACTTGTACAAGAATCCTTTCAAAGATCAATTTGGTTCACTCTTAAATATGATAGAAATGGAAGTTAATTATAAATGACGTAAATTTATATGGATTGATTTGCAGTTACAGTTAATTATAAATGTGAGAGGTTTTGAATTGAATTTGATGAGACAATTAGTGAAACCAAGGAGGTCAAGATAAATAAGATGAGTTTGGTCAAGATAAATAAGATTAAAGGTTTCCCGTAGTCGTGCATTTCAAAGATAAAGCATGTAAATAAATAAATATGGGGCTTCCCAAGTCAAACTTCAAGTTTATATGGTTTGGCAAAGAGTTCCAAGGCTGCTACATCATGCACCAAACTTGAGATTTTTTTCTCATTTTTTCTTTATCTTCTTCCACCTTGGTATTGGCATCTTCTTCTCCTGAAAGAATTATCCAAAACAAATTAAGCCTAATATTAGTATTAACTTTAGATATTCAAGGTAAACAAATTTCCAAGAGCATAGTCAAAGAAATAGATGCATATGCATAAAAACATAATTTTTTTTGTTGTCTCTCCTATCCAAAACAACCATTCCTTCCTTAATGATATGATGATACTACAAATCAAGGATTGAGAGATGGAATTGATTCAATTATCAAACATTTAAATCTAGATCATTTCCATGTAGGACTGATATTAACAACTGCATTATAATATACTGTTGAATTCATCACCCCAAGCTGTTAAGAAATTTTATGAACATAGGGTAATAAGGATTCAACATAGTTCATAGTTTATTCTTGCTAGTCAATAGATTCACATCCTAGTGCAGTGTTTATTCACAATTCTACATGATCATTATATAAATGTTAGGAGCATTAAGTAGAAGTAAAGTAAAGGAAAATATGATTATATTGTAGTGGGAAATATGCATCAAATCAAGGTTTAAACTATATACACCACCTGCTCATGGAATTAGTAATCATTAAAATAACAAGAGAATGATCAAACCTTAAATTCCAAAGTCCAATTAATACCATGAATAGTCCTAAGAGCTTCAATGAAATCCTACACAGGTTTTCTAGACAAGGAGCAATAATGTGTTATAGAGGACATCCTGGGCTACTCAGACTCTACCTTGGGATGCCTTAATTTCATGATGACATTGTAATACCAACCTTCAATTTCCTTTCCTTAGCCATACTATGCATTTATATCTTCTTGTTATGACTCAACTATCTTTAAACAACCACATTAGACCTCTGTAGGGGATCTTTGGTGCCATTATTATATTTTACATAGTAAAAATGGGTGTCGATATATATACCATGAATAAGGGAGGAAAAATAGGAACTTAGGCCAAAAATGAATCTTCTTGAGCTTAATATCCATGAATTAGGACTCAAACAACCACACCTACCCTTTTGAAGAGATCTTTCACCTCTGGGCATGATATGGGCACCATTATGAGCTTTTTCATGACACGTATGGGAGTCAAGGCCTATAACATGGCCAAAGGAATAAAAAAAGGCCTATGGACCCTAATAGGGCACAATTAGTATACTTTTCACAATAAGAATGGGTCTTAGGACCACTACCATGGACGAGGTAGGAAAAAAAGGGCCTTAGGCCCTAAATAAATATTTTTGGGCTTAATAGGAATGAACAAAGCTATCATAAGAATTAGGCATATGGGCTATGTTCTACAATGCCATGGGTATTAAGAAAAGGGACAAGAATAATATGAATTGTGAATGTTTACTCATAATAGCATGTGCACCTTCTATAAAAGAACGATGTTGGCTAGTTGTTCTACGAAATGGCTTTTTTCGTCGAAATTCGACGATGCAAATTTACACGAATCACTATTTTTTGTTGTTCAAAATTCATTTCTGAATGTAGAAATGGATTCAGCATGCTGAAAAACTCCTAGGGCACTCAGATTATATAGAAATAATCACTCAAATCTACGAATCCAACAATTTATCGCTAGATTTCAGACAAATATCCTTGGAAAATATTATAATTTCATAGAACCTTTAGCCTGTGACGAAAATAACACACTATTTTTAGCATGGATATGCTTTATAATGCTCATGCATTCTTATAATGCATGCATGATCCTTAAATTGAAATTTTATTTGGTAGGATTGCGAATTCTAAATTCCATGTTTTTTTACTGTAACGACCCTGCCGTTATGACTACAAGCAACGCAAGCAGGTGTAATTTTTTATTTGTGTTTAAGTAGGAAGGAAATCAAAGACAAAAAGTAATCAACACAACTTGACGACGAACACAACTTACACATTCAGGAAATAGACAACCAACGAACCAACACATTGCACATCATGCAACCAGAGGAACATGTGACACAATAGACAATACAACGACTACCCGCCCGACACAAGAAAGACAACTCCTACAAGCTAAAGGAAAATATCCACAATCCCGACACAATGGTTGCGACGACCAGGAACTAGAAACCTCTATGTCACACAAAACCCAATGCCTTAAGGCGTTACAAACCTAGTACCAAGAAAAATTACAACAAACAACACCCACCTCAAGAAGCATAGACTCTGGCCAGGGTATCATTCGCCTCTATCTATCAGGGCACACAATGATCCCCTCATCAGAAATCATGCCGTCACAAGGAGATAGGCATGATAGTAACCTTGGCGCAACATAACATATCTAGAAAACAACCCAAGAAATATCCAATGTGCTAGGAGACTGAATTAACTGACAAAAATACATGAAGTCTATACCCACGCACCCAAGCAACCAGTCGACAAGACGCAAGGTGACATCACTCAATTAAATTGCGCAAGCTATTAAACGATTTTTCCATCAAACCATAAACCATTATCTGTTAAGCATGATGTCTAAGCGCAAAGGAGTGAACTATTAAAAAATTACTATTATCATAAATGTGACCATAAATGTGAACTGTTATAAATGTTATCACTGTCCCAAAATAATATTCAGTCCATTAATATTCGTTGTCATATACAAAATATAATTGTTGTCTAAATTAATGCTCTATATAATCATTGTCTATACAAAAAGAGCTAATAATGATATTAACACTAATGATATATGATAAAGATATTGTCGTCTAAATATAGTGCTATCCCTTAATGATATATAATAATGATATATAATGATGATATATAATAATGATATATATTATACCATCGCTGTCATATAATACAATAATAATACTATAATGATATAATGATATATAACACAGTGATATCGTTGTAATGATATATACAATAGTAATAATACAACGATAATAACTCAACAATTATAATATGGTCATATCGCTGTAATGATATATATAATATTGCTTTCATACATGACAATAACCCATTAATGCATTGATGTCTACACATTAACACATGATATCGCTGCTATAACACATTAACACATGATAGCTACATATTAACACACATTAATTCACTACTATCATAATGCTACCATAATGATATCATAACACATTGTTGTAAATCGCTATTAATAATGATATGTAAATCACTATGTAATAATGCTACCATTTAAATCGCTATGTAATAATGATTGGTAAATGTTGTCTACAGTAATGGAAAATTACAGTCAATAGTAAATGGTAATCACTAACTATAAAAATAGTAATGATGTATAACAAGAATGAAATCACTGTCCAAAAGTTTAAGGAACAATCACGGAGTTTGAATTGTGATATTCGATAATGTTGCCATGAAAAAACACAGATATGTAATCCTGATATATGATAACGCGGGTATTAAATCTCTTCCATAAATATAGATGTCTAGATTCACGGGTTTTAGAGCAATCTAAATTCACAGTCAGACATTGTTTTAAAGCATAAAATTTTGTTGTGTTTGATAAAAAATGCATACAATGTATAATCTCACAAACACAAATAAATGAATGAAGGATAAAGATATATTCAAGCGGCATGTCTAACATTATGATTTATATATTCAATCGTTGTCCATGATATATGTATTCAACGTTGTCTATGAAACACATTCAAACGTTGTCTATCTACTCATTATGATATAAATTCAGACGTTGTCTATTCATATTGCTAGGTAAAACAAGTTGGGGAAAAATGAAAAGGGAAGTGGATGCCTATAAAGGATGGTTTCAGCAGTAGAAATGATTCATATCTAGATGGAAAGGATGGTAATTTCAAAAGTGAAATGAAACAAAAACTAGACGCATACAATGACTATTCAACAGTAAAATCGAATTCAACTCTCATCAGTTAAAAGACCTAGATGCACTACAGGATACAATAACCTTTAACTATAAACATTCCATCCAAGAATAAAGTAGGTGATGACTCCAGGAAGAAAAACAAAAAGAAGTAGAAGATCGCAGCAAGAAACAAATCCACCGCAGGAGTAGAAGATAAGCCAATCACATCAAGGATTAAACATTCAACACAAAGTTTAACATTTCAGATTGGTCATTCAAACCATAGATTTAATTATTCACAAGAAGGCACATGATTAGAGATCAATCATGAAGGAAAGACACAAAGATAAGTAAGGGATAGATAATTGGGCAAAAATTTATCCTTCACTCATCATCCATGCATAGGAAAACAAGGCATTTGAATCTATAGGTCTTTAAACACCAAAGTGACGACCGTAGATTCGTCTCTTGGCTGACTTCTTAGGCACGAAATAATGACTAAAGGGATAAGGGAAAAACACAGTTTCTTTGTAATAATCAATAAAACAAATACAAAAAAGTCATAGCAATCAGGGTTTGGGTTCACCAACTGAATCAATCCAAAATGCAACGAGCATGAGATTGGGATGACTTTAAGTTCATTGATTATAAAATGCTGAGTAAAACATAATATTTACACAATAGAAGTATAGTAATGAAATCTTAGGAACAATATTAAACTACCATTCAAAAATGTACGCATGCGCACCATAGCCAAATGTGAAAGCTCCGAGTCGTTGTCCCCCACACGCTCCGTCCATCTCTTTCTTGCCGATTGATGTGACCTCACCGGTACCTCCAAGCCAACGCTAGGGGTACTCTTCTTCCACCTTATCCCCTCGCGCCGCAAAGGGGCCACACACACAATACCAGAGAACAACTAGCACCCATCTCACCTCGCAAGGTCGAGCTACCACTCGTTACTCAATCTAGGTATCCCAACTCCCACAAGAGAAAGTTAAATCAAGTAAAAATTTAGTAGTGTAACGTTATGCAAAAAGATGAGATCCATACTCCTCCTCCTCCATCCTTTTTATAGAGTTTTTTAAGTAATTAGTTTCCCAAATTCTCATTAAATTTATTTTTCAGTTAATTAAATTCAAAAAACCTCCCCTGTACACATGTCACCCATCCCCTAGTTTCACCAGAAAATCAATTTTATTAATTAATTAATTATTCATATTTCCCTCACCCACCTAAAAGCATTCCTAAAAACGCTCCTTGGTGTCCCAAAATTCCCTTACAAAACTTAAATGACTTAGGCCTTACTTAATTCCTAGTTGAGTTCATAATTAGCAAGTTCCCAAGGCAAGATTCCTTACTAAGTTATACATTCAACTTTTTCTTTACCTTTCCCCTTTTCTTTAGGTTTCCCCTTTTTCTTTAAGTTTCCTATTTCTTTTAAGTTTCCCTCTTTTTCATTTTTAGCTAAAAATCAATTTAGCAAGTGTAGATAAAACAACATTCACCCTTTTTCTTCTTTAATTAAAAATTTATTTAGCAAGTGTAGATGAAACAACCATTTACCCTCTTTTCTTTTTAACTAGAATTATATTAGAAAAAATAGATAAAAACAACCATTTCCCTTTTTAAAATTTTAATCCTCCATTATAATTTTTTACTCTAATAAATAAATTTGAATTTCTTACCCCCCCATTCTTGTTATATGTTCAAATTTTATTTTTTGACCACATGTTCTAATTAGACCTAGGATGTAATTTCACTAGGTTGGGTGACATTTTTATTAGGAATTTTTTTTTTTTTAATCTTACTTGTCACATCATTCATTGTAAGGTCGTCTAGGTTTAATCACTTACCATTTAAATCACAACATGCCCTTCAGGATGCACTAGATGCTCCAAGGGTCCCACTCGCCTCCTTCCATTTTCCTTGCACGATGTACCCTTTAGGATGCACTATGTGCTCCAAGGGTGCCACTCGCCTCTTTCTGTTTTCCTTGTGCGATGTGCCCTTCAGGATGCACTACATGCTCCAAGGGTGCCACTCGCCTCTTGACTGACTTTGGTAGATGTAAAAAACCCATGGAGTCGATACTCTGCCAGGTGATCTTGTGGGAGACTGTAACATACCCAATCACCCATAAGTCGGGGTATGCTACCTTCAAGCCCACCCTTGGACTTTGTACTCTTACCGGTACCTTCTTTCATTAATAAAGATGCATAAGATAAAAGATTTAACGACATGCACAACAATATCCAGTAAGCATGCATAATCTAAGATTTAGTTAAACAATAATTAAAATACATAGAAAAATACATTCATACACAGATAATAATATCACAACAAAGATCACTTATCTTTATAAAAGGTCGACACCAACTCGCTGCAGACCAAGGACATTCCACCCAACCGTAGACACCATTGATCCAAATCTCAACAACAGTGTCACCCTCGAGCCAAGGCTATGAATCCACAAGGACGGTTCCAGAGTGTACTTGGGTTCCCAAGCTAGTCATCTCTCAAACTCTCACAGGTTTCCCAACACCCACAACAATCCAAGTACCCAACTCTCTTCCACCCAGCCTATAGCACCAAAGAGAATGGACCTCCACCCTTCTCTGCCATGCAGTCCCTTAGGTAGTCCTTCTCTTTTTTCCAGGGCCTCCAACACAGTTTTTCCAAAGTCTCAATGTTGGAACTCTCAGGACTCACAGTTGTGAGAAACACATTCCACAGGCCAACACATCTCAGACATGCAGGCCCTAAGTCATGGTCGGATTGCACCAGTGACCATTACAGTCAAATATCCCATGGCTAATCTTCAACAGTTCGGTTCCCTTTCCCAAGCCAAGATGCAGATGAGGATGGATCAATGAATGGGTGAGTGAGTGCATGAAAGTGCGTGAGGAAAATGAATGAACGTACAGGAAAATCAGTGAACAAGCCATCAATCAAACCCCCCCATCAGACCAGAGGCGGGTTTAAGTAACTTCGTGGGGAATCAAGAACCTCCTAGACTTCCCCAAGAAGCTCATGTAACCGATCCCCTCCCTTAGGAAAAAAAGGGTAATTAACATATGAATAAACACTTATCCCCTCAAGCCCCCTCTCTTGTGGAATCATAGCCCTCTATAACTCTAGTCCTTGTCCGTCTAGCAACTAGCCATGTATTTATTATTAATAATGATAGAAAACATTACATGTCTTGGGAACATTGGCCTTTTAATAATTTTTTGGGTACCTTGGCCTCTCAACATTGTAACAATACATTATTTAAAATGGGGGTTCAAAACCTGGGGTGTTATAGAGACTAAGGGCCTCTAAGGAATAAGTCCATTTCCTTATTGCGTGCCCCTTAGAATCATCGTGAGCGACTGCCGCAGTCTGCCCTCACAGAATCGTGGGTCTTCTCGAACTAGGTAATTGTTAACCTACAATTTGAGCCACAATGGGAGTGCTAGTAGGCTATGGCAAGGCTTCTCCCACACCTCTCCCTCAAAGTCTCTAGTTGTCGTGTGTGACCCCTCTACTCCACATGTGAGTCTGGTCGAAAAACTATTGTCAACCTACATCATCAATGAATCATGTCAGCAATAATAATCAATCATCATAACATCTAATCATATGTCATATCAAAAACAATCAAACTCCAATAGTCCACTCCCTGAATCTATCTAGAGTCCAAGGGGTTTCATCGATGCCTCTGCATCCTCAGTGTCCAAAGTCCTACACACTCAAGAGAATACATTCAATAACACATGTCTATTTCAATACAACAAAACAACATATCATCATATCCATAATGCCTCGTGATCATAATCAAACGACCAATACTATAATAATCCAGATCACTTGCAAGTGTACTCAAAGAATAAGCCCACTCAGTGCGTGCAAGAGCGAAATGTTACATTGAATCTTGCTTCAAGTTTAGGTTGGGAATTACAAACCTTGTGGTTTGGGATGCAAAAACATCAAAACCTCCATTTTTCCTAATGGCTCTCAATATCTCTATTTTTTATGTTATTTTTAAATAAGCTATACAAATCCATCATTCATTGATGAAACTACATACACACTTATAGATCCTACTATGCAATTTCAAATATATAATTTAAAAAAAATGCATTGTTTAACAATTTTATTTTATTTATATCTTAACATATATCGAAATCTTAAAATACTTATGTCTTTTGTTCAAGGCAAAGAAAAAATCAAGATTTTACAAAATTTGACTCTTTATAGTCATACTTCATATCTACTATTTATCACCTTACCCATTATTTTTTTAAATTATGTGCTCAATAGTATATATGGAGATGTACAATTTTAAAAAAATAAAAAGAAAAATTGATATATCAAGATCTACAACTAAAAAAAAAAGAAAAATTGTTTGATTATGATAAGACCCTCAAACCTTGGGTTAATGCACACACACACACACACACATATATATTTGATATTGAGCTTCAATAAAAATATTTTATTTTATTTGGATGATATCATTTCAAAATCTGTCTGAGTGGCAAAAGAGTTCTTCTCCTTTGTCCCATAAAGTCGCACCCTCCCTACAATAGCATAGAATATGATTCAAGGTTTTCTCATCCTTCCATCATATCAAATAGATATAAGGGCCTTCAATTCCTCTCTTGATTACTTTTTCATAGGTTACAACTTTTCATCTCAAATCAAACCATAAGAAATTTGAAATTTTTGGCCAAAGCATGCTTGCCAGATGTATTGTCAGTATCTCTTCCTATTTTCTTTTGTCAATCCTACAACCAATAAATATGCTTCCCAGACCTTAAAAATCCCTTCTCCTATGCTCCCCATCTCATAATATCTGAAACCTCTCTTCCTCGGATTTGTTGAAGTTGCATCTCCTCCTCCAAACCCTTTTTGACTTATTCAATCCAGGTTATAGGCCATTCCTCTAGCTTCTTCCATATTCTCTCATATCCCTAATTTGTATCTCCCCTCTCCATCCAATAATGGTGCACATGGGTCCATCCTAACCTCATCATGGAGTCCTTAATTTGTAACAATCCTTATTTTCCCTCCATTGTGGGGAGTTGTTCCCACACATCTTCCCAAAATAGTGTAGACCTACCATTATGAACCTCCCATAATCTCTCTTTTTGGATGAGTTCTCTGTTGGTCCAATAATTATGCTAGATGAGTGATCCTAGTCTAATTCCCTTCATCCTGATTAGGTATTTCTAGGGAATTCCAGGGGCATACTTCTCCTTCCATGTTTTGGCTCACATGGCTTCTAGGATTTTCACCCATCTCCACTAGAGTTTTTCTTCCAAGGTCTGTCCAATGAACTAAGGATCTCTGATACATAAGCCTACATGATATTTTGGACAACACAGTTTGTCCCAGGCTACCAGAGCCCACTTTTTTTCTTTTACTCCTACCCCCATAGGAAATCTCATTGAGTAATTTTTATCTTTTTTAAGACACCTTTGGGAGCTGCCAAGACTAAAAAATGATAGAGAGGCAATGAGCTCAGAACTAATTTGATTAACAAGATTGACCCTGGGAGGGTAAGAAATTGATGGGTCCAATTAGAAAATTTTTCTTCTAAATTTTCCTACAACTCTTTCCAAAAGGAATTTCAAATG
The DNA here is from genome assembly GCA_009831015.1 of Picea engelmannii. Classification (NCBI taxonomy): domain Eukaryota; kingdom Viridiplantae; phylum Streptophyta; class Pinopsida; order Pinales; family Pinaceae; genus Picea; species Picea engelmannii. Next base: position 242,475 of record ML782319.1, on the reverse strand, counting down.
GCTCTCTCTAAGAGTGGGGATCCTAGGTACTTGGAAGGTATATTTTCCCATTGGAATCCTAGAATCAGAGAAATATTTCTTTTAATATCCACAGTGAAGGATCATATCCTGTCATTGAGGGGG
>ML782319.1:218350-232483 GCA_009831015.1 Picea engelmannii | reverse complement strand
TCTCATATATTGTGCATGGTGTATTGTGGTGTATTGGTGTAACTCTTATACTATTGTTCATTGCTCATTGGATATAGTTGAATGGTTTAAGTATAAGTTGAAAACGGTTTTAAATTGTACTTGATATTGATTCACCCCCCTCTCAGTATCAACATCTTTTCCTTTCTTGGACATGACATCAAATTTCTATTTCTGTTTGCATTGCAATAAATCTAACTAGTTTATGTTGAAGTTCTAGCAAAATTAACCAACTAAATATTAAATTCTAATTTTATACAGTCCAAAATAGTCACAAAATAGATTACTCGGCATATTACACAATTTCAATACATAGGTACATATCATAACTTTCATTCAGACAAAATTAGTACCATATCTTTCATTCAAACAAAATTAATAATGGTAAAATATCTCTTGAAGAAGGAGTTTGTCCTTTTCTTTCATGTTGTTGCTAACTGCCTGAAGACTGCTTGAAATTTCCTAAAAACTGAATCTTTTCCTCCCAGCCATCTAGGAACAGAGCCTCTTTGGCTCCCTAGCTCCAAGAACCCTTGCAGTTTCCTGGCCTCCAAGCCCAAAATCCCCAGCAACCTCGGTGCTCCCTGTGACAGACCTCCAACAAGATACTCCCAAAAAAAACCACAACAAGCTCCTCAACAAAAACCACCCTCGATCCTCCAAAAAGAAAAACACCCCTAATACAATCCTCCCCCCCTTGCCTTATCCTCCCCTCCCATCATTCACCGCCTTCTTCCTTCATTTAATTCTCAACTACCCTCCCTCAATTAGGTGTCAACCACCTTATCCCCTTTTCATTAATGGGTTGATATTTCGATACAAAATAATAATTAATAATTTATTAAACTGGATTTTTTAAACATATATTTAATTAATTAATTAAACCAATATACATTCAACAAATATTTAACCAGGACAATTAATTAATTAATTAATTAAACTAATATACATTAAACAATTATTTAAATTATGACAATTGATTAATTACTTAGGGTTGTTACAGGTGAACTCACCACCATTGTCTGATCTAAGACATTTGATTTTTGTCTCCTTTTCATGTTCAACAAGGGTCTTAAAAGCTTTGAATTTTTTAAGTGCTTGTGATTTTTCCTTGAGAAAACATACCCAACCCATTCTAGTAAAATCATCAATGAAAAACATAAATTAGGACTCTCCTTGCAAACTCTTGGTCCTTGTAGGTCCACAGAGGTCGGTGTAAACAAGCTCTAAAGGTTTTGAGGTTGATTATTCCTTTGTTTTGAATCTTATTCTAGTTTGCTTCCCTAGTTGATAGTGTCTACACATAGGATTTGAGGGCTTTATGATATTTGGTAAGTTTCTCACTGCCCCAAGTTTGTTGACTTTCACTAAATTGTCAAAGTTAATGTGCCCCAACCTTCTATGCCATAACCAACTTTCATCTACTAAATTTATATGACACTCCTCATTCAATTTTTTATTTAGTATATATACATTCTTGGGAGTTATAGGAGCAGTGCCAACCAATTTTCCTGAGTCCTCTCTCCTAATCTCACATTTCTGGGAATCAAAGATGCAAAAGTGCCCCTGATCACAGGTTTGGCTAACACTTAATAGGCTAGGTTTCAGTTTTTCAACAAGAAACACATCCTTGGCTTTGTATTTTCCCAAACTCATAGTGCCTTTCCCAATTATGTTAACTGAAGCATTGCCACCAAATGTAACTTTAGCCTTTTGTTTCTTTAAGTTCAAAAACTTGTCCTTCTTTCCTGTCATATGTTTTGAGCACCCACTGTCAACATACTAGAGATATTCTTTATCTTGGGATTTTAAAGCAAATAAGACATTCCTCCTTTGATGTTTTTTCCTTCCAAAGATTATTTTGCTCTCTAATGAACTTTGGTTTTTCTAAGACTTCCATTAATTTGCAATTACTGGCTTTATGTCCATAATTATGACATCTCAAGCATTCTAGGTTCCCTTCTTATAGAGGTGCAAAGGAGCTATAATTTATTCTTTTAACTTGATTTACTGTTTGATTATCTTTAAGGTTATAGTTCTTAACCATCAAGTTTTTCCTTCCATATGCTCTACAATTCATAGCTTTGTGTCCAAAATTAGAGCATGCAAAGCAATAACCAATGAAAATGTGAGGATACCTATTTTGATAAACCTTCTTTGGAGTTGTCTTATATTTATTCTTGATGGGTGGAAGTAGTCCTCTAGAGTTCTGATCATTACTTGTCTTTTCTTCATATTTATTCTTGAATGTACTGAGGAGAGTGGCTGCATAATATTTTGAGTTAACTTGGTTTTCTTCTTGAGAATAACCTATTCCATTTTTGTTACCTGAATCCCTTTGTTTGGTAATAATCTTATCTAAGACTTTAGAGATATTTTCATATCTTGTTTGAATAAGTTTCGTATGAAGTTCTTTTCTTAGGTGAACTAATTCTACCTCCATTCTTTCACAGGTTATTTGTTTCTCTTTAAGAGACTTCTATAAAATTTCTTCCATCCTATTTTCTTCTAGGATTTGGTTTTTCAGATTGCTCATGATTTTCTCCATCTCTTTTTCTTTCTGTTCATGTTTTTCCTTTTGTTCAACTACAAAACTTTTCAGTTTTCTATATCTGGTTTTGTATCTTCTTAATTCATCCAAGGCATTGAGAAGTTCTTCTTCCATATTAACCTCTGCTTCATCTTTTGACTCTTCCTCATGCTCAATTTCTTCTATCTCATTATGTTTTTCAATACCTGGAAAAAGGACTTCATCATCATCACTGTCACTAGACTTTGATGAACTATTGTTTTCTTCATTTGAATAAAAATTATTTTTCCCTTTGTAAATTTTTTTCTTGTAGTTGGGTTTTTCCTTCTTCTTGTATTGTTTAATTGTGTCTTCTTCATCTTCAGGTTCCTCCTTGGGATAGGGAAACTTAGCTGCAAAGTGGCCAACCTTGCCACAATTAAAAATTTTTAAAGGAAGCTTTCCTTTGTACCTCCCTGATCCTTTCTGAAGTTTTCTAATAAAATTGGCTTCTTCTATATCAAATTCTTCATGATGGTTGGGTTGAGGTTTTTGCTTCTGATTCTTTTTTTTCTTGAGAACCTTGAATGTTGCCTCTCCTTTTGGAAGGTTTTCATGACCTAATCTTAACTCATAGGCTATGAGGATTCCATACAATTCATCCATGGTGAGTTTATCTAGATTCTCTCGATCTTCAAGAGTGGACACTTTAGGATTGTATATGATAGGTAGTGTTATTAGTATCTTTTCAACTAATTCATTGTCTGACACTTATACTCCCAAACATCTAATTGCATTAACAATATTATCAACTCTTTTGAAGTAATCTGAAATATTTTCTTCATCCTTCATTTTTAGACCTTCAAATTGTACTTTGAGAGTCTGGAGTTTGGCCCTCTTTACCTTAGAATCTCCTACATATACAGTTTCCAATTTATCCCAAAGATGTTTTGCATTATTACAGTTTAGTACTTTATCAAGGATTTTCTTACTCAACCTATCTTGTAGTGTGTTTAAAGCCTTTGTATGTTCCCAACATTTCTTCTTGTCTTCTGCTTCTATGGAAGTGGATTTTGGAACATCATATCCCTTTTCAACTAATGTCCATACTTCCAGTCAAATGGACATCAGATATATTTTCATTCTAACACTCTAGAAGACATAGTATTCACCATCAAATAGAGGGACTTTTGATGACATATTCAACTGCTGATTCATTCTGATGTATATTTCTCTTCAAGTGATTTAAACCTTTAGTGAAGAGACCTACTCTGATACCAATTGAAGGATCAGATCATGTCACTAAGAGGGGGGGTGAATCAACGACACTATAATTTTATCATTTTTTCTTTTGTTAATGAAAACAAAATTTTATCCTAGAACCAAATTGGGAAAACCACAAACACTTTTCTATTAACTGCAAAATTTTGTTTTACAAGTTACATAGAAAGAATATGTTCTTCCTCTTAGATCAACACCCACTGATTAGGATGCACCCACACCCTTTCTCAGTAGCACCAACTAGTAGGAGGTTACAACCCCCTATTTAGTCAACTACAACTGACAAGGAAGTACCTAATCCCCTGCAGGCTCCAAGCTGCCATTGCACCACCCAACCACCCTTAATTTCCGAATCTGGAAAACTTATGTATCATGTCTTCACTACTTCTCTCTCTGCTTCTGTGATTTAATATATCTTTTGATATGGAATGCAAAGACGCTTTCTTCCCACCACTCTTTCTCATTTATATACACTTCCAACTGGTGTGAACTATGAAACATTGTGTCCCTTTGTTTGGACCATTGCACCTCTTCATTAACAATAATCTAGTTTGTTTTCTTTATTCAATATTATCGAGAAGGCTTTTCAAGTTAGTGAAGTTTTTTTTTATTAATCGATCACATGATTGATTTCATTTAACTTAGTTTCATGTCTTCGCAAATATTGCAGAAATCAATTTTGTAGAGGTGCTTCGTTCAAACCATTTACATGTGACCAAAGACATAGAAATGCAGGCTTATTAATTTAAGCAGTGTCTCTTCATTCATCCTTTTCCTTTTAGCCCCCATATGTCCAGTGTTGGTACCGTGTTCGTTGGTGCTTCTTCCTTTGGGACGTCAGGCCTTTACAACCTTTCAAATCTCTTGAATCATATTCCAGTGAAACAGATCAGATGATCAACATTCATTCTTCCATTAGTCGGACAATCTTGGATTGATAAAAGGTTTCAAACAAATCGACAACCATGACCTAATCTACCAGTGAGTGAATGGTTCATGTTTATTTCGGGAATTCGGGGCTTTGGGGCTTCGGATAATCGCTAATCCAATTTCCCCCAGAGTGAGCACCTACTGAATAAGTCATAAAGCAATGGAGAACACTTGTTGTCAGTTTAGCACTTCCACTTACACTATCATTCCACTGTACTTGATCAACTGTCACATTTTAATCTCTTGATGAGATGGAAGACTGTCGATACTTCGGGAGTTCGGGACTTAGGGAATTTGCTGGTGGTGAAACTCCTGAAGTAAAAACTCCCAGAGTGATGTAACTTGCTGATGTTGATCTCTTCATATGGCATATGTTCTTCTCCCTGATATAATGGTCAGGATACTTTCATAAGTGTTCCACTGATTGAACGACTCATATCCACTTCGAGACTTCAACCTTTAGGACTTAGGTTAATTCAATTTATCCACCTCCTAGTTCTCCCGAAGTGAGATTCCCCGAAGTCTAAACCTCGAGTAACTTGACTTCATCCAATGGTCATTATTTAACCCGAAAAGGCTTAACACAATCCAACAACTGTCGAGAATTCGACTATTCAGGATCTCGGGCCTTTAGCCTTGCTTATCCTATCCTTCTAATTTCCTCAATATGACGGTCAGGATATCTTTCAAAGTGTTTCCTTAGATCAGACGACTTACGTCTATTTCGGGAAATTTGTGGCTTACTCTGTCCTTCCAGTAAACATGATCTGACGGTCCTGATATCTCCCATAGTGTTCTTCATATCATATAGTTCAAATTTACTTCGGGACTTCATATCAGACGATCTTCGTCTTTGCTTATCCTATATTTCCACTTAACTTTATCCAATGATCGATGTGGATTGCAGAACCATAACTTATGTGTGATTTAATTCATCGCCCAAACTCCGCAATTGAAGTTGTGCGATTGTTGGTGGGTCAACCACAGTTGTCGATCTTTGAGTCAATGAGATTTTGACGATCTAGAGAAATTGTGGGATTAGAAATAACATATAGTTTAATTCTCCCTTCACGCTCCGCAATCAATCCCTGCCCTTGATCTGGCTCTTGCATATCCAATGGTCCCAGTTTGTCCTATGGGGATTTTGATCCCGATCATGTTTCTGCACTGTGTTTTCTCTTCAGAGCTTCATGTGTGTCATCTCTTCTAAGCTTCTGATATTCAGTCGCTAACCCTCCCGAGCTCTTAATTTGTTAGTCCTTCTATACATGGATTTTCATCTCTTTGTTCATACCAACTCATCATTATAATGTAAAGATATCGGTTGTTGACATCAATGACAACATGTCCAACACACAGGGGTATTAAAGAAATAAATTTGAGATTTCATTATTTTTATCAGTGTTCTTGACATTTATTTGTAGATATCTAGTAGGTTTTTGATGGATTTTTCCTCTCTCACTATGGGGATTCCCATGAGGAAATTATCATCCTCAAATTGGAGGTGAGTGACCGACTCATAATCAGTTTGATTTTTCAATCCTTTTATCTTTCCATCTGATAGATTCTTCTGAGTAAACCTTTCGAGACTCTATGCCAAGATTATATACAGATAAGCAGATGAAGGGTCTCCCTGTATGATCCCTTGAGATGGGTTAATAGTCTTAGAGGGATATATATTAATCAATATAGAATAGAAGGCTAGGGATATTAGGAATTTAATCCATTGGATCTAGTCCTGATCAAACTAAAATTCCTCCAACATTTTCTGCAAGAAGTTCCAACTTATTTGATCATAAGCTTTATAGATGTCCAATTTTATTAACATTTCAGGATTCTTGGATGTTTGAAGTGATTAGATAGTTTCACAAGCTACTATTATTCCATCCAAAATTTGGTGCCCTTCTAGAAAGACCCCTTACTTTGGAGAGATAATGAATTTTAGGAGAGGTTTGAGTCTGTTAGTTATTAGTTTATATATCATCTTGTATATCATATTATATAGAGATATAGTTTTGAACTTATCTTATGTGTTCACCTCTTTCTCCTTAGGGATTAATGTTATACATGTGGCATTGAAATATTGAAGAATGTCTTTGGAGGATCTTGATTCTTATACTAAATCCCATATATATTTCTCCAATATTTTCCAGTAGGCTTGAAAAAAATCTGTGGTGAATCCATTTGGTCATGGTTCTTTTCCCAAGGCCATCTCCTTCACCGTCCTTTATACTTCCTCTGAGATGCTAGTTTTGTTCAAGAGTAACTATATTTGGGATGCATCCTGTGATATTTTGAATGATCGCTTCTCTATTATCTACTGGTTATGCTAGAAACTATTGGAAATGGGACACCGATTCATTCTCTATTTCCTCATTTGTTTCCAATTTTTCTCTTGATGTCATTGCCAACCTTGTAACCCTATTCTGGTTCTTTCTTTGCAATATAGAGTTATGGAATAACTTCATGTTTTTATCTCCTTCCTTTAACCATCCAAATCTCAATTTTTGTTGCCATATAATTTCTTCCTGCTTGTCTCTATTATTCATTTCTATTCTTATATGATCCTCCTTATTGTTTGCTTCATCTATCTATTCACCCGCTATTACCTCGATTTGAATGGTGTCCATATCTATTTCCAGTCTTCTCTTCTCTTCAAAAATTTTACCGAAGACCTTTTTATTTCAGTTTTTTATTCTCATCTTGACATGCTTGAGTCTTTGCTAGAATTGGTACATCTTGGTGCCATAAAGATCTGATTTTTCGGTCCACCATTTTTCTGTATTTATCATAAAATGTGAATGTTCCATCCATAACTTCTCGAAATGGAAAGGATTTGGTCTCGGGGCCAATTTTCCTTCCCAATATAGGAGGATAGGCCAATGATCAAATCCATAATAAGGAATAACATCAACCAATATAGCTCATTGTTCCTGAAACATTGTCTCAGTGGCCAAGAATTTGTCTAGTCAAACTGAAATTTGTCTGTCTACCCTTCTTCTATTACTTCAAGTGAACAATCCACTAATAGTTGGGATATCAATTAACTATAAATTCTCAATCCATTCCCTAAACGATTCACTTTTTCCATCTAGTCTTTTGATTCCACCTTTTTTCTCCAATAGAGACATGATCATATTGAAGTCTCCTCAGATAATCCATTTTTGATCATGAAACAAGGTCCCCGAGTAATTTATAGATTATAAGAATACCCTCTTTAACTGTGGAGATAATGTGTCATACACATTAGATCTATATCCTTGGTATTGAGTACCTATCTCTGTGAATTTTAAAGTTATGATTCTCGAGAGGTTAGTGTGAATAAGCATATTCCATTTCACATGATCCCACATGATATCCATCCCACCTGATGCCCCCTCCACTTCTACTACATATATCTCACATCCTTTCCACACTTTCTTGGAAATTTTGACCATTTTCCCCTTATCACATTTTGTTTCCTAAATCATTACTACCTTTGCCCGCTCTTGTGTAATTTTTTTTTTTAACATTCTGTGTTTTGATGGGGCATTTAGTCCTCTCACATTCCATGTCATTAGATTCATATTATCACTTCTATTGGGGTTGTAAATATCTTTCCAGGAGCCATAGCATTTGTCCCGAGTCCACTAAGTGTGATCTTGTTTCCTATATTACCTACTTGTAGGTTTTTCGTCCCCTCTTGTTTTCTTCATTGTTTTTTTTTTAGTATTTTTAGGGGGATTTTCTTAATCCCCATACTTCCTGACACTACTACCGGGATCCTTATTACTTCCTCCTTACCTCTACTTCCTTGCATTTTACTTTGTAGATTATTTTGTTGGCCTATTTTCATTTCATTAATTTCTTGCTCTCCATGCCCTTCTGTCAACATTTGCATGTCTATTTCCACCATCTTAAGATCCATCTCCCATGTCTTCTCTTCCTATGTGTTCTATACTTGTGCTACTTCCATATCTTCCAAACCTTTCATCTCATATTACCCTTCTTTCATTTCATCTATATGAATATTTAGATATGACTTCCTGCGCTTTTCCACATATTCTTTTGGTAGTGATTTTGTATTATTTGGTTCTTCTTGGACTTCCTCAATGGTTTCCTGAATGCTTCCCTCCTCCAATGATTTGAACCTGTTTTTGTTGTTTTTACCTTCATTTGTTGTTGGTTTATTTGGTCGTCTCCCAATTTTTCACTTCCCTTAGATCTTAGTGAAGCCTTCCACATCTGTTCCTTCTTGTATTTTTCTAAGTTTGGGATTTTCATTTAAGGGACAATCTCATAATAAATGGCCATGGATATGACATTTTCAACATCTGAAAGGAATATGTTCATAATCCAGGGTCTGGCTCCATTCATTATCCTTGTATGACACTGTTACTAACTTCGAGAGAGCACTTGCGACATTCATGTATACAAAAATCCTTGCATATGATGTTTACTTTTCCATTCTTGTTACTATTGATACTTTGATGAAGGTTCCTAGGGTATTCCCTATACCTTCAAGTATTTCCATTTCCCAAAATTCTTGAGGTAATGAATACATCCTAATCCAGACCGGAGCCTCCACGAAGTCCTCTTTTTTTTGGAAAATATTTCAGTCTAGTATCCTAAATGGAGGCATGCTAAGTTGAAAAAATATGGTCATTCCTTAACGACTCAATCTCTATCCTTAGGGTTAGAGGAAATTGTTGTAAAGAAAGCATTGGACCCCAGTTTTAGATCTACTTTCCCTTTTACTTTCCAACGTGAGTTCACCCATACCATTAGATATTTCTCCAGTGGAAAAATCCCCATAAAACTTCCTATTAGAACATGATATTTCATATGTTGATTGTAGTTACATATGCTAGGAGAAGTGACCTCATACCTTGTATTTTCATTCATTCATTCATGTAAACCATTTAGTTTTATCTTGTCTACTTTGCTCGTTCCTTGGTCATCCCATTAGGATTTTCACACATGGATGTACCCTTTCCTACACCCCCCATTTCAATTCCTTTCGGTTTATTTTCTGACCTACCCAGTACCTCATCTTTGAACATCGACATCTCCATCAACCCCCGATCCATTGGTAGTGCAGAGGACCCTACCTTTCTTGCTACTTCTGAAAACTATGCCACCATTCCTGAACCTTAGCCTTGTCCTTTCTCTTCCCCTCGTGTGCACAAGAAACCCTATGTAGAACAACCCTAACCTCTAACCTACTATGCCCACCATTTTTTCTTTGGATCCATCTACATTCGATAAATGTTCAAAATAATATGAAATTACCAATGTACGAAATCAAAATTTTTGAAATGAGTGAAATGAAATATCCAAGTCGCCTCGATGGGTGAAATTTATGTCCAATATCAGATATGTGAAGTTATGGAATGAATCCCAGATACGTGATCTTGAATTAAATGTAAAATCCCAATGAACGATGGTAAAGATATTCCGATAGGCTGATATTAGTGGGAAAAATAAATTAAAATAAAAAACCACGAATGAATGTGAACTCGGGCGATGCCGTAATACCGATATAAAATATCCTGACATGGTTTATTCCCGATGGCCTAATTCCTACTGTAATTACCCCCGAAATGTCAACCCCGATAGCAAAGTCTCAATATAATAATATCCGATATAAAAAATCTAATGGTGTATTTACACTGGGTTTTGGAAATTTAGGAGATTAAACCATGAAAGTAAAACCATAAAGTGAAATATCCAATAAGTGAAAGTCGATAGTGATATCCTGATGGTGTATCGGGATATCCCAAAAATGTATTAAATAACCGACATATCAGGTTCTGATAGTAAAAGTGAAAAGGTAAATATCTGATATGAAATCTTCCAGTTTGGGGAGAGATCACGAGTTCGAAACCTGTGTCCTTTGGGGTTGCGAAGCTTTATCACTCCCATATCAGCCACTATGTGGGGAAATATCTGGGGTGGGTTTCCAGCGCGGAATCTCCAACGTGGAAAAAAAATGTCGATCTCAATACAAAATGTGAAAATCTCTAGAAAATTAAAACATGCATGTAAAGTAAGATAACACGCATCTTTTATGATAGCGCATAGTCCAATGCAAAAAAATAAATCACAAAAATAAAACAATAAATAAAATACATTTCTAAAAATCAAAATCAAAATAGTATAAATACAACTTCAAGATTTTAGGGAAAATGCGTGCATGTGTTAAAGTCAATTCCTGATGATAATTCCCTGATAGTAAATGTTCGATCCAACGTTGGAAAAAATAAAGAAAACAAATATTCGATGATTCGGGAAATTTAAAAACCATGAGTGTAAAATGTTGTATTAAAATTGCAATGTTTGGAAATGAAATTAAAATAATAATATTAAAAATACAAATGTGATTTGGGAAATAAAATAAAAAACCAAAATCATGATAATTTAATTTAAATAAGTAAAAAATAAAATTAAAATTCGGAAAAAAATAAAATAAAAATGTGCATTCCCATATATACAAAAGCAAATCCATATGGGTAAGGAGAAATGAGGCTGAGTTTCAAACATAGATTAAGGTTTCGACTACGAATCATAGTTCCATATATGGGTCAAGGTTGCCACTGTGGGTCAAGGTTTTAAACCTGGAAATCCAGGAAATTTAAAAAAGACATACTATGAGAAATTCATATGTCCAAAAAAAAATTAATGTGACAACTAAATTGAAATCTCTGATCTAGATATTGAGAATTAAATGATTGCTAGGCCGAATGAGACCGACTTCTAGATAGATAAAATAATTCCAATTATGACAAAAAATGGGGTTCCATGTAAGAATATGGCATGTAGTGAATGGGTAAGGTGATGTTAAGGTCCCATCAGAGGAAGTCATGATTCCACATCCATCATTCGGGTTGGGGAGGAAAATATTTGTATGATGAAAACTCTGGATGTACGGATTCCAAATGTTAGAGTCAATGATGATTAAAAACTAAGATGATTTTGGTCAATATAAATAAGATTAAGGGTTTCCTGTAGTCATTCATTTCAAAGCTAAAGTAGGAAGATAAATAAATCTTAGGCTTCCCAAGGAAAACATGAGGTTTCCATGGTTTGGAAAAGAGTTCCAAGGCTTCTACATCATGCACCAAACTTGAGGTTTATATCCTATGTTTTCTTTCTCTTCTTCCATCTTGGTCTTGGCATCCTCTGCTCCTGAAAGAATTATCAAAAAACAGTTAATCTCAACATTAGTTTTAACTCGAGATATTCAAGGTAAACAAATTTCCAAGAGCATAGTCAAAGAAATAGATGTATAGGAATAGAAAATTTAAAACATTTTTTTCTCTCCTATCGAAAACAACCATTCATTCCTTAATGATATGATGATACTATGAATTGAGATATGTGATATGGAATTGATTCATTTATCAAACATTTAAATATAGACCATTTCCATGTAGGACCGATATTAACAACTGCACAATAATATACTCTCGAATTCATCGCCCCAATATCTTAAGAAATGTTATGAACATAAGGTAATGAGGATTCAACATACTTCAACATTCATTCTTCCAAGTTAATGGATTCATATCCTAGTTCTATTTTTATTCACAAGTCCGTGTGATAATTATATAAAGGTTAGGAGCATTAAGTAGAACGAAAGTAAAGGAAAATATGGAGAGAATAAACCACTCTTCTTAGTCACTCCTATCCTACACAAACATAAGTGGGAATCCCATGCATGCATTGAGTAAGAAAGAAGATGTGACACAACTATATGCTCTTTTATCAAAGCCAACTATTCACTTCCCACTGATGCAGTGAGATGACAATATAATCCAATGCATAAGAAATCAATAGATCTTTAAAGACAAATTATCTTCAAGGTGAAAGATAGAGCATTAAAAATTGAAATAAAATAGGATCACCATTGTGTTTAAATCCATTAAAACCAGTTAATGAAATAGCATTAAACCCATTGAGAGTATAAATTGCCAAATTTTCTATAAGATGATAATTGAGTAGGAGGATGAAATTGAAAAGAGAGAATAAACAATGTACAATAAGATGATTAGATTGGAGTGGGAAATATGCATCAAGTCAAGGTTTAAAATGCCTAAACCACCTACTCATGGCATCAATAATCATTAAAATAACAAGAGAATGATCAAACCTTAAATTCAAAATGCTAATTAATACCATGAATAGTCCTAAGAACTTCAATGGAATGCTACCTAGGTTTTTTAGAAAAGGAGCAAGAATGTGTTATAGAGGTCATCTTAGGATACTCGGACTTGACCTTAGAGTTCCTTAATTTCATGATCACATTGTAAGACCATCCTTCAACTTCCTTTCTTCAACCATACCATGCATTGATATCTTCTTGTTCTAACTCAACTATCCTTAAACAACCACATAAGACCTCTTTAGGTGATATTTGGTGCGATTATTATGTTTTACAAAATAAAAATGGGTGTTGAAGCCTATACCATGGATATGGGAGAAAAACTAGGAACTTAGGCCCAAAATGAAGCTTCTCAAGCTTAAGATACAGAATTAGGACTCAAACAACCACACCCACCCTTTTGAAGAGATCTTTCAATTCTGGGTAGGATATGAGCACCATTATGAGTTTTTTCACAACATTTATGGGATTCAAGGCATGTAACATGGCCAAAGGAAGAAAACAAGGCCTTCATTCCCTAATCAAAGTTTTCTTGTGCTCAATGGCCATGAACAAGGCCTACAATAGTGAATAAATGCACTATTAGTATAATTTTCACAATAAGAATGGGTCTTAGGACCCCTACCATGGTTGAGGGAAGAAAACAAGGGCATTTGGCCCTAAACAAATATGTTTTGGCTTAATAGACATGAATAAAGCTATCATAGACATTAGGCATAAGGGCTATGTTCTACAATACCATGGGCATTAAGAAAAGGGACAAGAATAATATGAATTGTTAACTTTTACTCACAATAGCATGTGCACCTTCTAGAAAAGAACACATTATTTTTAACATGCACATGCTCTAGAATAATCATGCATGCTTATAATGCATGCATGGTCCTTAAATTCAATTTTTTTTTGGTAGGATTGTGAATTCCAAACTACATGTTTGTTGACTGTTTCTTCAGATTTAGGTTGGGAATTACAAACCTGGTGGTTTGGGATGCAAAAACATCAAAACCTTCATTTTTCTAAATGGCTCTCAATATCTCTATTTTTCACATTATTTTTAAATAAGCTACACGAATCCATCTGATCCAGATTTATGTAGGAACACAATGAAATACATAAATACACATAAACACAGAGATGCAATGGAAATAAGACTTCATCTCATTAATAACAAATGATTGAAATATGCTTACAGACAGAATGGAAATAAACTAGCTAGGGCACTGGTAGCTTATCTCTGAGAAGAGATGTGGCA
>ML782319.1:206576-218300 GCA_009831015.1 Picea engelmannii | reverse complement strand
AGCATATAATAATGAGAAAGGACGTTGTGTACCTTGGGATGATCAGGTGAAATGATAGTATAAGTTAAAATACAGGTGATGAAGGGTATAATAATGGCAAAAAGTATGGGCAAAAAGGGTACAATATGTGGTCCTAACACCCTTCATTCAAAATTGTAATATGATTTGGACAGATAGTCTACCACTATATTCACACTTCTCTTCACATGTTCAGGAATAATAATGGGAATATTTGGTATTATTTTGGCTATTTGAGACCACCCGAATGATAATCTCCAATTCTTTGAGAGTTTCTCTGAATTGGATCCATTTATCATTTTTTTGAGTGTTGAGATTATCAAAAGAGAATACCTTTCTGCTATGAGACTTATATCCTTGCCTCTTTTCTATGTCTATACCTCTTAACAAAACTTCCAATTCCACCTCGTTATTGGTATTGAATCCAAACTTGCATGTGTACAGTGCTATGAGTTTTTCATCTGTATTGTGAAAGACTCCCCTTGAACCGTATTGACCTAGATTGTCCTTTGAGGCCCCATCAAAGTTCAAGTTGATTGATCCTACTGGACATGGAGCTCAATTTTGAATGGTTCGAATCCTATTTTGGTTGGTAACTTTGGTCACCTTTTGGCATAGAGGCAGACCCAGGGTTCAATGCTACAAGAGCTCACCAACAAAACCCTAACTACCGACCCTTTCGGCAACATCTGTGAAGCAGATGAAGTCTCACCCGCGGTAGAGGCAGGGGTGGTTGCAAGACCCAAGTGTCTGTAACCTTAGTTGGGACACAGATATGTGATTATACAACTTAGTAAAGCACTTAGCACCGTTAGTTCTTTAACATGCACTCATTATCTAGTTTGTTGATAAAATAGAGCCTCACAGTTCTCACAGTAATCTACCATATATGAACACTTAACATAAGTAAAATAGGTTGGACATAATTGATCAAGCACTGAGCATATTCATGTATATTAGATCTAACATTCCATACATCATTAGCACTGAGCATAAGAAGATCTATCTAATCATCTCAAAGAACTAAGCAAAGAATACATAAACACATTCAGACAAGCACCAAGCAAGATAATACAATGATTACATGGTTCACCCCTCTCCCGGGGCTAAGTCCACCAACTCTTCTTCTTTATTATCTTCAATCATTCATCTACATGCATAGAGCCATACAAAACCCACTCTGCATAGGACAAAAGATCTACACACACCTCGCCAGATCCTCCTTTCCTGAGTTAGGTTATAGCACAAAAGCTTCTACTGAATCTCTTACAGTCACTTGCACTTAGCCTTGAAAGTCTCACATAGCATGCACAAAGCATATACAACTATTACTTGGACTTGGAACTTACCTCATCATCCCTTTCCTACATCGCTTAGGTATCTATTTATACATTACAAAATAGGCCTAAACATGGGTAAACCCATGGGCCGACATCCCTTTCCCGTTACATATTCTCAACAACCCAAAAAGAGTCTCAAAAGGGGGCTGAGATCCCGTGATCTCCGCTTCGTCTTGCAATCCTCCTTTGATAGGCTGTCGAAGTCCCAAAATAGGTCAACATGACTAAGAAACTTCCAAAACTTGGTCAAGGGCCAATAGGCCCCCAACACTCACCCGTGACTCGTCTCGAGTCACTCCGATTTGACCAATTCTGCCTCGACCACCTCAATCTTGGCTTGAGCTACTTCAAATTGTTGTTTTGATGTAGCCTCTTTCTCAGTGAACTCCTGGATTAGTGCGTTGTTCATCGGTCCTTCCAGACACTTCTCTTCTAAGAGGACAACCTGTTCAAGCTCTGCTCCTTGGCTCTCGATCCTTGTAAATAATAGGCATGCTTGATCTTACAAAGGTTGAAGTTGTTGAGTGACTTCCATCACTTTACTTTGAATCATATGAACCTATTGCTGAGCTGTGCGTTGTTCATGCAATCTCTCCATCCTATCTACAACTGACAGGGCCTTTAGATGTATCTGTAGCGTATCTTCATGTTGTTTTTCTTCTTGGAGATGCGACTCCAGCGTCTGCAATTATTGATTATCTGTAAGGTTTTCGTATGTCTGGGTGCTCTGATTACTTAGCTGCTTGCAGTCCAAGGCAAGAGATTTTAATATGCCAACTGCGCTACAAGCAGTTGCTTCTCACTGGTCTCTTATCTCCTGATGGGTTTCAGGTACAACACATAGTTCTATATCTGCGATGTTCTACTGGAGCTTCTGGATTACCTCTTCCAATTATACCACCTGTTGTGGAACTTGGTCCTTGGTCTGGACTTCAATGATTGTCACAGAGCGAAGTGCTCTATTGACCCTTTCCTTAACTTCAAGTTTCTCAGCGAGCAACTGTTCCTTGCTTTGATGTAGCTCTTCTTTCTCTTCATCAAACTTCTCTTGCATAGAAAGCTTCTCTTGTTTTTCATTATTGTGCTGTTCTAATAAAGATCCATGTGCTTACGCCAAAGGTTGGGTGGCTTGTGTTGTTTCCTCCTGCAATCGTCAAAGGCGAGCTTCAACCGTATCAACAATTCGGTGGAGTTGATCTTGCTCATCTCCTGTTTCTGGTGTTCCTGCCATTAGGGGTGTAGTGGATACTGCATGGTTGGACTGTAGTGCATGTTGTACTTCTTGAAATTTGACCTTGATCTGACTGAACATCTCCTCCTAATTGGCTTGCTTCTTCTCTTCTATCTCTAGTGAAGCATCATTCAGTGCAACAACGATGAAGTCGAAGTCGTCTGAGGTTAGGATGGTCTCAAACTTGGTTCTAGTTGCTTTCATTTTATTCCTTGAAGAAGGTTTCAAAGGGGAAACCTTCTTTTTCTTTGAGGGATCATCTTCATCTCTTGGCGGTGTGACCTCGTGTTTATTCTGTTTGACTTCGATGCCATCTATCTCTCCGCCATCACCTCCGTGCTCAGGTGAGATAGAAGGAGTCTATGTTGAATTGTTATGGACATCCTAGGATTCTTCATTCTTCTTGGTCTTGCTTTGTCCAGGTGTATTGTGCACAACTTCTGGACTATCAACATCAGAGAGGTCTGTGAGGTCAGCTGGGATGAGGAGGTCTGCCGACCACTCCTTAGTAATCTCTTCTAAGTCTTCCTCTATTAGTTTGTAGTAGGACTGCAACTGTTGGTGATGCTCATTAGTGTGCAGTGTGATGTAGATTAAGTGGCGGTCCATGTTGAATTTCATCAATGGCCTAAATTTGTGAAGTGTGTTCGGGGTGATGCGAGGTGTAGCCTAGATTGCAATCTTCAGTTGGTTTTAATAAGTGTGGAAAATGACATTGGATTGCCACTTCTTGTTCATGTCACTGGAGTACCACAACGTGCTGAACTTTGCAGCCAGTAGCTCAAAGGGAACGACATCCGGGAAGGTTTCACCTTACAACATCTCCCATGTGATGAAAGCGATTAATATAAGAAACTAGCTAAAATGGAACTTGTACCCTTGGTCATGTTATTCCCTCCAATCCATTTCTAGATGGTTCACCAAGTATTTGGCCCAATTCATATGTAATCCCTCCACGCACCTCCCTGCGAGGTCTACTACAAATCTGGTCACTTGGGTCGGTCGATTCTTGCAAACTAGATTTCCTGCGATCAGCTGACAGGCAAGGCACACTGCACCGCTATGGATAGAGGCTACCTTATAGCCTCACATTCCCTTATCAACATCACCATATGTATCCTTTATCTTTTGTGCAACAACGCGATCCATGGTCTTGACGGGGTAAAAATCCTGTGGGTCGGGGCCCTGCATGCTTAGCCCTGTGATCTGATTGATCAAAGTCGGATCCACTGTGATGCGGCGGTTCAACCATAAGTATCCTCCATGATAGCAAGACAACAACAACTTGACGCACACGTTCACTTCTTGATGCCTCCCGAAGTGAGGAATCTTCATTACATTAAGTAGGATTGACTGTGCGAGGTTCTAGGTCCATGATTGAGTGATAATCTTGGATTTATTCTGTTTGGTTCACATCAGATATTTATGAGGGGTGAGCATACTGTAAGCCTTCCTGTCGTCAAGGTTGAAGTCACTGAACTTAAACATGGTGATCTTATCCTGGTCGGCACGAACTGCACGCACTTCTTTCGGAAGGTACGCAATGATCAAAGCATACTCAAATTCGTGGGGTACACTATCATGAGTGATGGAACCACTCAGAGGTGGTAGATAAGCAGGTAGAATGCTCGAAATCAGTTTAGCGTTCGCAAGATCATCCTTATTCTTAGTTCTCTTTTCGTTGGTTGGCTAGGATGGGCTGGCTCGAGAAGTCGATGAGGAGGCTTGCACTGCTCACGTCGATGATTCCTGTACACCTGTAGACAATCCTCTTCCTGACATGGTTCTTTCATCAATTAAGTCAATCAGAACTTCTGTCACAGTTTCTTCTTTGATGGTGAGATATTCGAAGATACGCGCTCAAGATGGATATCTCGAGTTCTTAAATTAGTGTGGGCACTACAATAGGGTATAAGGAAAAGGTGTAGTGATCACTGGGCAATCTTAATCAAGGTTGCGAGCTCAAATTCTCAATTAGAAAAAGTGTTCTCATTGCTTGGCACAATGGGATAGATAGACAACTTCTGTAATGCATCGCTTGCAATGGATATGAAGGATTCATTAACTTCATTCTTTCCATTATAATGTGGTCCAACGGTCTGATGATGAACCTTTATTTATTTTCTGTCCGTTCAGAGTGGAAGTCGAATGGATATATTGGTCCCAACGGCTATATTGCTTTATCATGGCGAAGTGCCATATGTCATTGTTCTGATATCCCGATGAAGCTCAAATTCTGTAATTTTTCTTTCTTCAAGGTCTCCTCTAGAACCTCCTGTAATATTTCAGTATTAGCCCTTTTCTTTCTTAACTTTCTAGCCTTCTTTCTAGTTAGATTTGTCTCGGTAATGATTTTCTCATTCTGATTCTTTTCTTCTTTGGTCTTAGTTACTTTGCGATGTTGAAATCCTTTCCTAGGGTTTCTGGGTGATACTTCTTTTGTGCCTAGGGTAGGTAATTCAATCTCCTAGGGATCCTCTAGTGTTCTCTTAGCTTCGACATCCCGATTGCTAGTATTATATATCTACGATCTGCTCTTCTGTTCCTCAATCAAGTGCATGATCCTTTTGGTCATAAAGTCTTTTAACTCTTGCTTCTTCTATTCCAAAACTTCTTCTTCTTCCTTTCATCTAGCTTGATCTCTATCAATCCAAGGTTTTCCTATTATCATGGTAAACATGGCGCTATATTCAACAAATTTAATAATCTCAAAGTCTTCTTCTGTCGAAGTTCCATTGATAGTCATAGGTATCCGAGCGAGCCTTCCACATAGGTTTACTAGATTTCCTCTGAATAAACTTATTCCTCCTAGTGAAGGGATCATAGTAGGCCTTCCTATAGCTTCCCAGGTTCTCTCTGGCATAATATTCATCTGTGTTTCCTCATCCAGAATGCAGTCAATGTCGAAGTCCCCTATTCTTTCTTTGATGCATTCCTTCTCTTTGAAGATCTCTGATAAGTTGACATGTTGGTGTTCAATCAGGGTTTATTTTATCCATATCCATACTTTCTCTGATTCTTGCTAGGGTTCTTCCTTTTCTGAATGTGCCTTAGGGTTCTCTTGACTTAGGTTCATTCCTTCAAGCTTAGTGATCATTCTAGGGCAATCCAACACTTCATGGTCCATAGCCTTACAATAGAGACAACTAGGTCTTCCACCAGGGCATTCCTTAGCAAGATGTCCCAGCCTCCTACAACTGTAACAGAGGGTTACTCCTCTCTTTCTTTTCAATGATCCACAACCTCTTTTTTACTGTGCACTAGGATCATGGTATCTAACCTGCAGCAAATTCTTTCTAGGATCCTGCATCCATTTGTTAGTCCAAACATTCTTTCTATGCATAGGTATAACATATCTTTAATTATTCTTATCAGATCTATTCATATCAAACCTTATTTCATATATTAACACCCTATCTTTCAAACTAGGATAAAACCTATCAGATATACCTAGATCCATACTCTAGAAAAAACAATTTCCACTTATCTTAATTTTACAGAGCACAAAGCTTACAGATCTTACCTCTTTCAATAAGAACTTCTCACTTTTACCTTTCTTGGAGCACAAAGATTTCAAATCCTGCTTCTTTTCTACAGATCCAACCTTCTTTCTTTAGCACAAAGATTTACAGATCAAGTAGAATAATGCACACTAGGGCACAAATCTACACATAGATATTTCACAATTTCAGGATGAATCTTTGCACAGAGATTCCTCTTTCTCAGTTCCTAGCAATCATAGTTTCAGGTCCCGACAACATAACCATTTGTTGGCACAGGGGAAGACCCAGGGTTCAACACTACAAGAGCATACCAACAAAACCCTAACTACCGACCCTTTCAACAACACCTGCGAAGAAGATGAAGTCTCACCCGAGGTAGAGGCAGGGGTGGTTGCATGACCCAGGTGTCTGCAACCTTAGTTGGGACATAGATCTGTGATTATACAACTTAGTAAAGCACTTAGCACCATTATTTCTTTAACGTGAACTCATTATCTACTTCGCTGATAAAACAGAGCCTCGTAGTACTCACAGTAATCTACCATATATGAGAACTTAGCATAAGTAAAATAGGTCGGACGTAACTGATCAAGCACTGAGCATATTCATGTATATTAGATCTAACATTCCATACATCATTAGCACTGAGCATAAACAGATCTATCTAATCATCTCAAAGAACTAAGAAAAGAAGGCATAAATGCATTCAGACAAGCGCCAACCAAGATAACACAGTGATTGCATGGTTCACCCCTCTCCTAGGGCTACATCAACCAACTCTTCTTCTTTATTATCTTCAATCAGTCATCTACATGCACAGAGCCATACAAACCCCACTCCTCATAGGACAAGATATCTGCGCGCACCTCGCCAGATCCTCCTTCCCCGAGTTAGGTTACAGCAAAAAATATTCTACTCAATCTCTTACAGTCACTTGCACTTAGCCTTAAAAGTCTCACACGACATGCACAGAGCATATACAATTATTACTTTCACTTGGCACTTATCTCATCGACCCTTTGCTACATCGCCTAGGTATCTATTTATACATTACAAAATAGGTCAAAACATGGGTAAACCCATGGGCCGACATCCCTTTCCCATTACATATTCCCAACAACCCAAGAAGAGGCCCAAAAGGGGGCCGAGATCCTATGATCTCTGCTTCATCTTGCGCTCCTCCTTCGACAGGCTGTCGAAGTCCCAAAATAGGTCAACATGACCAAGAAACTCCCAAAACTTGGTCAAGGGAAA
This sequence comes from Picea engelmannii, assembly GCA_009831015.1. Taxonomy (NCBI): domain Eukaryota; kingdom Viridiplantae; phylum Streptophyta; class Pinopsida; order Pinales; family Pinaceae; genus Picea; species Picea engelmannii. The sequence goes on along the minus strand of ML782319.1, from coordinate 210,954 downwards.
ACATCACCTATTGATAACACTGTCCAAGCCTCCAATTTCTAAAAACAATCTCCTCTTCTACATTTAGAAATCCATATTCCTCTATCCATATGCAACATGCAATGGATTCCTGGTTGTTAGCATGTATAGTTTTCCATACCTTTTCCATTGAGACTTGTTGTTACTTAAATATTCATCTGTTACGTTCCTTCAACAGGTTCCACATTACAAGTCCTAGAAAAATATCCCAAGCTCTATTTAATATGGTGTGGAAAAAGTCTCTAGGGGCCATTCGACAATTGTTTGGATGATATCATTTGGATTCTGTCCGAGTGGTGAAAGAGTTCTGCTCCTCTGTCCCATAAAATTAGATCCTCCCTACAATAGTATAGAAGATGATTCAAGGTTTTCTCAGCCTTCCAACATATCATATAGATATAAGGGCATTCAATTCCTCTCTTGATTAGTTTTTCCTAGGTTATAACTTTTCATCTCAAATCTAACCATAAGAAATTTGAAATTTTTGGCTAAAGCATAGGTTTCCAATATCTATTCCTATCTGCTTTTGTCAATCCTACAACCAATAAATATTCTTCCTGGACATTAAACATTCCTTCTCCTATGTTACCCCATCTCATAATATCCAAAACATCCCTTACTCAGATTTTTTGAAGTTGCATCTCCTCCTCCAATCCCTTTTTTACTTATTGATTCCAAGTTATAGGCCATTCCTCTATATTCTTCCAGATTCTCTCTTATCCCTCATCTATATGTCCCCTATCCTTCCAATAATGGTGCACATGGGTCCATCCTAACCTCATCATGGATTCCTTAACTTGTAACAATCCCTCTTTTCCCTCCAGTGTGGGGAGTTGTTCCCACACATCTTCCCAAAATAGTGTAGACCTATTATTATGAGCCTCCCATAAGCTCTCTTTTTGGACGAGTCCTCTGTTGGTCCAATAATTGTGCTAGATGAGTGATCCTTGTCTAATTGCCTCCATACTGATTCGGTCTTTCTAGGGAACGTCAGGGGCATATTTCACCTTCCATATTTTGGCCAACAAGGATTCTGGTATTTTTACCTATCTCAACCAGATTTTTTCTTCCAAGGCTTGTCCAATGAACTAAGGATCTCTAATACCTAACCCTCCATGAGATTTCAAACTAGACAATTTTTCCCATGCTACCAGAGCCCAATTATTTCCTTTTACTTCTCCCTCCCATAGGAAATCTTGTTGAATAATTTAAATATTTTTTAAGACACCTTTGGGAGATGCTAAGACTAAAAAAATATAGAGAGGAAACAAACTCATAATTGATTTTATTAATAGGATCAACCCTAGGAGGGTAAGGAAGCGATGGATCCAATTGTAAAATTTTTCTTCTAAATTCACCAACATCTCTTTACAAAAGGAATTTCAAATGGATTTGTCTAAGAGTGGGGCTCCCAGGTAGTACTTGGAAGGTATATTTTCCCGTTGGAATCCTATACTCAGAGAAATATTTATTTTAATATCCACATGGGTATTAAATAAATAAATTTGAGATTTTGTTATGTTTATCAATGTTCTTGACATTTATTTGTAAATATCTAGCAGGTTTCTGATGGATTTTTCCTCTCTCACTATGGGGGTTAGCATGAGGAAATTATAATCCAGAAATTGGAGGTGAGTGACCGACTCAGAATAAGTTTGTTTTTTCAATAATTTTATCTTTCCATATGATAGATCCTTCTGAATAAACCTCTCCATACCCTATGACAAGATTATATATAGATAAGGGGACAAATGGTTTCCCGATATGAGCCCTCAGGATGGGTCAAAAGTATTAGAGGGAGATATATTAATCAAGATATAATATATGGTTGGGGATGTTAGGGATTTAATCCATTGGATCTAGTCCTCATCGAACCAAAATTCCTCGAACATTTTCTGCAAGAAGTGTCAGCTTATTTGATCATAAGCCTTAGAGATGTCCAATTTAGTAATATTTTGGGCTGCTTTAATGTTTGAAGTGATTATATAGTTTCATAGGCTACTATTATTCCATCCATAATTTGGTGCCCTTCCATAAATCCCCCTTTCTTTAGAGAGATAATGAATTTTAGGAGAGGTTTGAGTCTGTTATCTATTAGTTTAGATATCATCTTTTCTATCACATTACATAAAGAGATAGGTTTGAACTTATCTTCTGTGTTCACCTCTTTCTCCTTATGGATTAATGTTATACATCTGGCATTGAAATCCCAAATAATGTATTTGGAGGATCTTGATTCTTACACTACATCCCATATATCCTTCTCCAATATTTTCGGAAGGAAGGCATGTACGAGGAAAGCAACAACTGGAAGAAAGAGCAGTGCATGTGCATGCATGGAAGACCTAACAATGTTAGGGTTAGGGTTTTTGTAATACATTGTAATGGATGATGAGCCAAAAAAATATAAATATAGATACCTAGGTCTCATAGGAGGAGATCTAGAGTCAGGTCTAGAGATGTCGAGGAGACAATATAAGAGGGTTTTTTAGAAACTGGTTGTAATGATTTTGTCATACAACCCCATTTTGTAAGTTTTCGAGCTGTAGAAGGTCAAGAGGGTAGATATTGAGGGTTAAACCATAGGTTGAGGAGCCTGGTGTGATCTAGTTCACCTCATAATAGACCTCGACCTAATTGAGGATGAGTTGTAAAGTGTGCGGTGATATAGTTTTGGAACTACCATAATATAAGAGCTAAGAGGCAGATCTTTGTTGATGTAGCTGGGGGGGGTGAACCACGATAAAACCTATGTTATGTGATTGAATGCTTGTTTCTCTTTTACTGTTTATAAGTAGATGTTAGTATGATGAATGAATGAGATAATGAGTTGATTACATTACATGCATGATTGGGAACGCCAATATATTGATTTAATAAGTTAATTAGAACCCTCATCACACACTTCCCAGATCTTCATTCAATCATGGAATGCAAACACCTGAGTATTGCAGTCACCCATTAAGACTATCTCGGGTGAGACTGTGCAGTACACTCTATGTACCGCGTTTCCTTCTGGTTTACTAGGAGGGCCGATAGTTTTAGAGGACTTGTTGGAACCCCATTAGAATTGAACATGGGCCAATCATGTTAAAGGTATAAACTAGGATATCAAAACAACACCGTGCATTGATATCTTCTTTTTATGACTCAACTCTCTTTAAACAACCACATAATACCTATTTAGGGGATCTTTGGTGCCATTATTATGTTTTGCATAGTAAAAATGGGCGTCGAGGTCTATACCATGAATCAGGGAGGAAAAATAGGAACTTAGGCTGAAAATGAAGCTTCTCGAGCGTAAGATCAATCAATTAGGATTCAAACAACCACACCTACCATTTCAAAGATATCTTTCACCTATGGGCGGGATATGGGCACCATTAAGAGTTTTTTTATGACAATTATGGGAGTTAAGGCCTATAACATGGCCAAAGGAATAAACAAATGCCTCTCAACCCTAATAGGGCACAATTAGTATAATTTTCACAATAAGAATGGGTCTTAGGACCCCTACCATGGTCGGGGTAGGAAAAAAAGGGCCTTAGGCTGTAAATAAATATTTTTGGGCTTATTAGGAATGAACAAAGCTATCATAAGCATTAGGCATAAGGTTTATGTTCTACAATACCATGGGCATTAAGCAAAGAGACAAGAATAATGCGAATTGTGAATTTTTACTCACAATAGCATGTGCACCTTCTAGAAAAGAACACATCTTTAGCATGAATATGCTTTAGAATTCTCATGCATTCTTATAATGCATGGATGGTCCTTAAATTCAATTTTTATTTGGTAGGATTGCAAATTCTAAATTACATGTTTGTTCACTGTTGCTTCAAGTTTAGGTTGGGAATTACAAACCTGGTGGTTTGGGATGCAAAAACATCAAAACCTCCATTTTTCCTAATGGCTCTCAATATCTCTATTTTTTACATTATTTTTAAATAAGCTACACAAATCCATCATTCATTGATGAAACTACACATACACTTATAGATCTTACTATGCAAGTTCATATATATAATTTAAAAAAAAGGTGTTGTTTACCAATTTAAATTTATTTATATCTTAACATATATAAAATCTTAAAATACTTATGTCTTTTGTTCGAGGCAAAGAAAAGATCAAGATTTTACAAAATTTGACTTTTTATAGTCATAATTCATATCTACTATAACCTTACCCATTATTTTTTAAAATCATGTGCTCAATAGTATATATGGAGATGTACAATTTAAAAAAAAATAAAAATTGATATATCAAAATCTACAATTTGAAAAAAAATAAAAATTGTTTTTCATTATGATAAGGCCCTCAAACCTTGGGTTGATGCATAACCTCATAATCACGAGATTAT
>ML782319.1:175710-206564 GCA_009831015.1 Picea engelmannii | reverse complement strand
ATATATATATATATATATATATATATATATATATATATATATATATATATATATATATATATATATATATATATATATATATATAATGCCAAGGGCATTTTATGAGAGATCATCTTTAAATTGCACTTATATAATGATGATCTTTCACATAATGCTAGAATGATTGCACTTTTATTATGTTGCATTGCAAAGGGTTCAAAACTACAATGGATCAAAAATATGAATATTATGTTTAACACAAGTGTTTTTTTACATTTGTTTTTTGCTACTTTGTTATACATATGTTTTTCATGAATGTTATAATATAAATTAATTTTGATTTTTAAAATTTCATTAAACTTGAACAATGGTAAGAAAGTCATTACATACATGTCATTTTTGGACACATAACTTCAATAAAAATATTTTTGATATTGAGTTTCAATACAAATATTTTATTTTATTGTAATAGTTCTATAAAACTTTTATTAAATTGCTTATTACAATTCAACATAGAGGAGAGATGTATAAAGTAACTTTAATTCACTAAAGATATTCATTTAAATTATGTTCTTTAACCATAAGGAAGCAAAAATAATTCATTTAATGAATCCTTTAAATGTCTAAAAATATCTAAGAATTAAATGCAATTGTTAATTCAATTGCTACTAATATCCCAAAAATGATATCTAATATGTTAGAAAGGAGGTTTGAGTAATTTAAAATGTCTTTGTTGGTCAACGAGGAATTGAATTGGACTTGGGTTGGTGTGGTCAATTATGTGTAATGGAAGTAAAAGAAATTTCTATGAAAAAAAAGTTGAGACCACCTCCCTGTACAAAAGAATTCTTTCAAAGATCAATTCTGTGCACTCTTAAAATACTGTTAATACGATAGCAATGGTAGTAAAGTTTTCTACGGATTGATTTGCAACTACATTTAATTATAAATGAGAGAGGGTTTTTATGAATTGAATTTAAGGAGACAACTAGAGACACAAGGGAGGTTGGACTGTGGAAACGTAGACCGATCCCTATCACAGTGGTGGTCCACATCATGAGTCTAGTACCAATATAAACGACCTCCTGCCATGTCATAAAAGCATACATGTCCTAATGACAGGTCTACACTATGAAAGTTACATCATGTAATGACCCCTCCGTTACGACTAGGAAAGTGAAGCATAAAAGGTATTTTTTTTTTTAAGCATAGGGAATTAACATCAACATTATAAATCATAGCAATGCAAAATCAATGACATCATAAGAAAACACATTACCAACTACTCATCATGGAAATCAATAACAACACATTCAATGTGTCAACAAAAGGATAGTGACACATGAACATAAATAGCGTCGCTGCTTAGCACATCATAATCATCTTGAAACAATTTATAAACAATGGTAAACTAGATAGTGAATATCAAAATGACTACGCTCCCAACCTACCCTACAAGGTTAGGACCTCTAGGACACATAAGCAACACTCAAGGCCAAGATCTAATTGTTTTTGACCATTTAAGGTCTCAGGGATGGAGACTGTTCCGAGGAACAAGTAGGTGTCTACATCTCACTAACAATCAATTCCAACATCAACTAGATCAATTAATCAATCAAACCGAATCAACAAATAATCATGCCGCAAGGGTAATCATAATATTTATCAATCATACAACAACATTTAATTCATGGCACACGTGATATCAATTCTAACAATCATTCATCAACATTAAATGTTCGCTGCGTGCGAGAGCAAACAAACTCTAGAACAATCACATATCAACTTAATTAATGGCGCAAGAAAAAACTAGTTACTAAATCAATCATACATCGACATAATCTCATGACGCAAAATTAATTAGCAACTTATTCATGACACAAGAGTGATCAACATTAAATTCAAGGGCGCAAGAGAATGTAAATACTTCATCAATCATACAACCACGAAGGTTGAGGTGCAAGTGTAATCACTTTATTTTTATGGCACATAAGCGCACATCTATTTTATTTCAAGGTGCACAACAAAATCTATTACAACATACATCACATCATTCACTAGCAGAAGAGTAATTATCAACTGAATCAAGGTGCAAGAAATCTAATTTATTAATTTCCAGACGCAAGAGAATAACTACAAAGCAATAACACATCAAATTTATTAAGGCGCACAAGTAATTTAACTACTAAATTAAACATGCTTCACCATTATTTCAAGGCACCAAGGGATCCACGAATTTATTTTCATAAAAACCGCAACCCTAAAGTGAATCAACGGTCTATCTCAAAAGTGATATATCTAGGTTGTTAGATCCAAGGTTATATTCATTGCTATATTTTATAAATACTTGGATATATCACATGCTAATTGGAATTTGAAGATTTATCTTTAATATTGACAATATCTAGGGTATTGATCTTTTGTTCCTTTCATTAATCTCTAAATCTAACCCCAAGTAACTAATAAACTCAAGCGCGTGACACAATTTCATTGATTTTATCATGCTTGTAAATTCATGATGAATAAATGCTCTTTCTCTTATTTACTTCACATGAAAGGGCTTATAGGCCAACGCTGAGGTATCTCCCTAATATATACCATTGATGAAGACAAAACAATGTTAAAATTAAGGAAATGAATTAACATGCATATTTGAAACTTGACATCCATGGTTTGAAATTATAATCTCAAATATGAGCTTACTAATAATGAATAATACATTTCCATTAGCATAAATACTTTCTTATTATTCACCTAAGCACTTATATGTATGGGAACTCTCCTTATATCATTTTTATGGTGCTTGTGAAAAGGGTTTGTTAATTATACAGTGGGGTTATATTGTGCTTTGATACACCATTATCTTTATCATTTTGACACCTATGCAATCTGAATACCCTTTTTTTTTACACAAGTCAATGCAATATCTTTATGAACGTCTTGGTTTAGAAGGTTAACGTCACACTTAATAAAACATTGTTTTGAGGGTTCAACACTGAGTGAATATATGCTCACCGAGTAAGGAAAAACACAGCCATAAAAATGTTGAACTGAAGGGATAAACACAACAAAAAAAATGTTGAATGAAGGGGAAAACATGGCATTAAAAACACTGAATGAAGGGAAGACACAACAATAAAAAAAATGTTGAATGAAGGGAAAACACATCATTAAAAATGATGAATGAAGGGAAAACACAAAAATAAAAACGTTGAGGTGATAAGAGGTAAATTCGTCGATCATGGAAGAACAATTTCCTTGAGAAAGGGCAACAAAATCGTTGGGTAAGGAAACATGAATTTTCTGAGCAAAGGGGAAAGGAACCAAGCTTTGGACTCTTCCAAACATTGAGAAAAAGAAACAAGTGCACTGGGCATGTCTTGCATATCAAAACACAGAGATACACAAAAATCAAAGATAAGATTTAATGCTATAGTTGGATAATTGGCTGGGTGAAATTGGGAGATGAATTATGGGAGAAAACACACCAGAGATAGTCTTCGCAAGAACCAAATGAAGACTCAGAAGACTGGAAACAATGAAAGACATTGCACATATCTTCACTAGAATAAATGCAAACTGTGCAATATTAATAACAATAATATACCATATGTGTTCATAAATTATTTAACCAATGCACATATAATTCATATCCTAGGATTGAGACGCAATAGTTCTAACTCCCAACACAGAGAATCCAAGGAAAAATGCAGAGGAAATCAATGAAAACGCATGGGTTATATCTTCCAAAATCACAGAGGAGAATATATGAGAATGTAGAGGAGTAACGCTAATGTTTAATGTAAAAAGTAGAGGCTAAAGATGCTCCTTCGCTGAGAAAAAATGCATAGGTACTCTCCTAAAAAACAAATCATTGAGGGTAAGAATAGAATTTCCAAGGTTAAGTGGATAAACAATGAAGAGATAAATCCAGGAGATAAAATGCCAAAAGGGAGCTCAAGTTTGGGAAATATTAATTATGCAATGATGGAGGAATGCTTCTTGATTTTAAAAACAAATACGTGAGGTTAAGAATACATTCTGGGTGAATTATAAAAATGCAGAGAATAAAACTCACAAAAACCGTAAAGACATTTAATGACTCGGAAAATTTCAGATGAAGGATGTTGGGAGAAATGGTATTAAAACGTAGAGAATTAATAAATCACAGAGGATGCAAGGGATATAATTCGCATAGGAAGCATTCGATAGCCACCTGACTTCGCCAGGCCATCAATCAATAGAATAATTCTAAAAACATATACACAATAAAAGCTTGATATAATGAAAATTCAAATGAAAATACCATGATCGATGAATATAGGCTTGATGACAATCCTTAGAGATTGGCGTTCCCTTCCCTCGTCCGCTTGCTAACCGCTGAGACTTCACCGGTACCTCCCAACCAACACTAGGGGTACTCTTCTTCCCCCTTATTCCCCCCAATCCACAAAGGGGCCACACACAAATACAACCAGAGTACTCTAGTTCCCATCTCACCTCACAAGGTAGAGCTACCACTCTCTCACTCGAGGTGGGTATCCCAACTCTCACAAGAAAAACCAGTCAGAATTTCTACAGCATAACCTTACGCATACCAGTCATGATCCATTCCTCTTCCCAGCCATTTCCTTTATAGAAGTTTTCTTAGTGACAACTTGACATTTTCACATTTAATTCATTTTTTAATAATTTAATTAGGAATTATTTCCCCCATACATTTGTCACTTGTTCCCTTAGTTGCACTAATAAATCCATAATTTAATTAAATTAAATGCCAATTTCCCTCACCCAACCTAAACGTGCTCCTAAAATCACTCCTAGTGGTCCCTTTATTCCTTTTAATGAATGACACCCTTCTAAAACTTAGTTGTGTTTAATTTAGGAAAGTTCTTTAGTTAGACTAGACTAGATACCTTTCTATGCTTACACATTTATGCTTTATTCTTTTCTCAACTAAAATTCTAATTTAGTATTTACTTGCACAAGTGTATTAATCATTCCTTATGATTATTATTTTTTTCATTTATTCTTAATTTGATTTATTTCATCCCCCATTTATTTAATTTCTAATTTAGTTTTAGTCTTCTTACCCACTTTATACTTAGGCTCAAATTTTTAAACTAGGCTTAGAATTTTTAAGGAGATTTTATAATTAATAAAAATTGCCCATTTAATAATTATTTTAAGTCTGCCAATGTCGAAACAAATTATTGTTTTCTAGGAACCTAGGTTCATTGGCTCAAGTTTTATTTTATACTGCAACGTGCCCTTCAAGACACACTCCATGCTCCAAGGGTTCCACTCACCTTTGATTCAAATTTTAATTATGCGATGTGCACGCATTGTGTGCTCCAAGGGTGCCACTTGCCTTTGACTGGTTTTGGTAGTTGTCCAACCCTTGGAGTCAATACTCCATTCAGGCGACCTTGTGAGAGACTAAGAGCCTCTAAGGAATAAGGACCATGCTTATTACATGCCCCTTAGAATCTTCGTGAGCAGTTGTCTCAGTCTTCCCTCACAACATCGTGGATCTATCGAACTTGATAATCACTAACCTACAATTCAAGCCACAACGAGAGTGCTAGTAGGTTGTGACAGGGCTGCTGCCACACCTCTCCCTCAACATCTGGTTGTTGTGCATGGCCCCTTTACTCCTTATGTGAGTATGATTAGCAAAAAATCGTCAGCCTGCATCCATCAACAAAACAATGTCAATTATACATAAACAACATCATAATATACCTGATCATATGTCACATATGTATAAATAAAAATATTCAAACCAATGCAATCCACTCCCCGACCCAATTGACATCCTCAATTTGTCAGTGTCCTACGCACTCAAGAGAAACTCATCAATAACATCTGTCTATACATAGATATCAAATAAACATAAATCATAATCCATCAACATCATCATAATAACCCATAAGAAAAAACAAAAACATATACTCAAACTGGATCACTTGCTCACAAGTGTCCTCATAGAATAAGTCAATAACATGTGCAAGCAAGAGCAGGATGTTACATCAACTCTTCCTTATATTCATTCTTTAGAATAAATTCCATAGAATGAGATACAAGAAGAATCTAAAAGCTTTCAAACCCATCCTCAATCTTGATTAAAAAAAATACAAGACCCAATTCAGGTTCATCCATCCCCCCTTCAACTGAGGGCGAAGTTGTATTTATAATTTTTTCTCGTCGCTGCCCCTAGGATTGTTCCTCATCTAGATTTTTTATTTTTTCTCTCTCCTATGTTGTTACAACCATTCCTCATTATAGGCTCTTCATTTTCTCAACATCTGTGTGTTCATTTGGAATGCTCACCTCCTCTCTTTCCTGCCAAAGAGAAATATAGTCAAACGACAATAATACAAATATATTAATTTAATTTTACTTGAGACATTAAAAACTGTGTAAATTAATAAAAATATGAGAAATTTTTAATGTCCATTACACAATAAAAAAACATTTTGTATTATTCCTCAAGTCTTGATCTTTCCAATGAGCTCTTGTTTGCCTAATTTGGCTATAAAAAACTTGAGTTATGATCTGTGGAGCAATTCACAACCAATATCCAAGAAAAAGCACGCCTTCTCTTTGACGCACACGCCCGCTACCTCTCAACCTTCAAGTCGGACGGTTCATGTGCTCAAAGGATCTTTCTTTTCTTCACGGCCCGAAGAACTCTAAGGCTCTTCTAATTCCCTATCGGGAAATATGCACCCACAACGATTATTTCACTGGATCCCCTTTTCACACTCGGGAGATCGGACTTTGCGACTTCGCGATGTCAAAGGTCAAGCACTTGTCTCTTGAATCCCCGAAACCCAACAACAGTCAACACTGACCCCTTCTGATTCCTTCTGGGGTTTTCTTTATCGCGATTTCGACACTCGCAATATCGAACACTTTGGTTTACCAACCCTCGACTCCTGATATGACGAAACTCTGACACACGCGCGAGTTGACTATTCGACGATCCTTCACTCCATCGACGATTCGGACTTCGCGGTATCGCGAATCCTGATGATGATGTTTCGGGACTTCGACCCACGAATCTCTGAAATATTGTGCCACCTATCCTCTCACGGACTCCCCTGTGGCCCCACACAATCCTTATGGCTTCCGGGATATCGCGTATCGAAATATCGCAATTCCTGTTACAATATTACAGAGTTTCAACCCATGAAACCCCGATATGTGAATCCACGTGTAAATCCGATGACCCTTGTGGCTCGGATCTACAGTCCTGCCCCTCCTGAGTTTTGAACCCTCGATGCTTCTGCCGTAATCTCCCTGGTCCTCGGTGAGATTGAACGACTCACGGGAGTTCGCGAATTCTCCTCGGAGAATTCTGACCATCCGTCTTTCCCGATGATTTCTGCGAAATGACTAAGTGTTCCTCCGTAGGACTTGTCCACCTGCACGTAATCTTGCGATGCTTCTTGAGCACTCCACGGCACAAGCTTCCCGTGCTTCTCCTTGGAAAATTACTCGAAGTTCCTATAGCTCCTGAGCTTTCCCAACTCTAAATCTTTCAGAACACTTTGCACACACTCCTTGCGGAAAACATTCAACCACTTCCAAGGGTTGAATCCTTTCGACCCTGCGCACCCCTGCAGCAGCAGTCCCTCGATGTTTTACTCAGGTTCACAACCCTGAACTTAGCTTGGCCTACACACTCCTTGCATGACACCTATGCTCGACTGCACTATTGAGGAAATGAGAACAAAAGTAAAACTATCTGAGCTTCAGAGACGCAACCCTGAATTCCTGTCGACGCACTCCTTGCGGACACTTCAACTGCACTCCTTGCAGGAAATTTTTCTCAGATAGAGAAACAATTGAAACTCATTCCATCTTCCTTTCAGAATTCAAACTCAAACATGAAATCATATACACAGCATATAAAGCAAATGTATAACAGGAAGCAAACCTTCATGAGCATATCATTCAGCATCAATACCCAGAGAACAAACACAAACCATGAATTTGAATCAACCTCTTTCTATTAATCCAAATATCTGTACATGAGTGTTCTTACACAGCTCTCTGCATGCTCTTCTCTCTCTATGCTCACTACTCAATGATGTTACAATACACAATGAGGGTGTCTATATCCGGTTTCCCTCTTGCGCTCTCAAACAGTCTAATCTAGAATTAAATTCTATCTACCTGCATTAACTACTATAAATGCCTTCTACCTACTAAGGATGAGAGCAATCGCTCAAGGTCCATTTACATTATACAAGTGTGCTTCATCTTAATGACTTCATTTAAGATCGCGCAACAACTTCAAGGTAATTTCAAAATTTATGCTGGCGCTTGTCCAGCTGTCCGATTGCTTCCACGCTAGCTCGATTGATATTGGTGATGCTCCTGCATCATACTCCCTCACTTGAAAATCTTCATGGGCTCCTGTCCATTAGCTCATGAACGGTCTGTCCATGCTTTTGTATCTCTGCTTCGCTCTTCTAGCTGGCATCTTCAACTGGATGGTTCTTCCACTTGACCAGATACTCAAAGTATTTCTTTCGCTTGGTCCTCTTGCTTACTCTTTTATCCAGTATGCACTCCATATGCGGCTTATCTGCAATTGGCATCTATTTTCGCCACTGGATCAATGGCTTCTCATTTCCAGTCTCTGTTTCTTCAGCTCTATATGGGTACAAATCAGAGATATCAAATATCGGAGAAATTCCGATCCCATCGGGTAATTCAATCTCATAAGCATTTGTCCCAAATCTCTTCAAGACCCTACATGGCCCGATTTTCTTCATCTTCAACTTATTATATGTTCCTCTCGGGAACCTTTCTTTTCTTAAATGTGCCAGAATCAAGTCACCAACCTCAAACTGAAGTTGTCTTCTATGCTGATCTGCTCTACACTTGTATTCCTGGCTTGAATTTTGCAATCGCTCCTTCACCTGGCTGTGAAGTTCCTTTATCACCTCTACGAATTCTTCTGCACTAGCGCTCCTAGTCACAGTTTGTTCTGAATCCCTCAATTCAGAAATTCCTCTCGGCTGCATGCCATAGACAATTTGGAATGGACTCTGCCCTATGCTTCTATTGACTGAGTCATTATAAGCAAACTCTGCATGTGGTAATATGTTGTCCCACTGGCTATGGTGTTCTGTCACCAAGCTTCTCAGCAAGTCTCCCAAAATTTTGTTTACCACTTCTGTCTGCCCATCCATCTGAGGATGATAAGTTGAACTAAATGCCAAGTTAGTTCCCATCTTCTTCCATAAGGTCCTCCAAAAATTCCTTATGAATTTCATATCTCGATCCGAAACTATGCTCCTTGGTAACCCATGAAGTCGAATGACCTCTTTGAAAAACAGATTCACAATGTGAGTTGCATCAATGGTCTTCTGACATGGAATGAAGTGTGCCATTTTGGAAAATCTATCCACCACCACAAAGATTGAATCACAACCTCTTTGTGTTCTTGGCAACCAAAATACAAAATCCATGCTAATTGCATCCCACGGCCTCTCCGGTATGGGAAATGGTTGATAAAATCCTGCATTCTGCTTCCTTCCCTTCGAATGATGGAAAATTCTACATCTGTCCACAAATCTCTTGACATCTTCTCGCATTCCCAGCCAAAAATATGACTCATTCAGCTTTGCGAACGTCTTGTCATGACCAAAGTGCCTTGCCAATCCTCCACTATGTTTCTCCTTCGACAGATTCTCCCTCATGGAGCATTTCAGAATACACAACCGATTGCCCTTGAATAGCAATCCTTCCTGGATCAGGTACTCTACCCACTGGCTCCGGTCTCTGAGAATTGGATTCTCAACTGCTTCATATGCTTCCTTAAAATCTGGATCATCCGCGTACATGTCCATGAGATCATCAAAACCTAAAGTTTTGACCTTGAACTCCTGCAACAATAAACACTTCGTGCTCAAAGCATCAGCCACTTTGTTAGCAGTACCAGAAATATGTTTAATCACAAAAGTGAAATTCTGCATATACTCAACCCATTTGACATTTTTCTGATTCAACTTCCCCTGTTGAGTCACAAACTGCAGTGCATGATTGTCACTGTACAAGACAAACTCTTTCGAGATCAAGTAATGCCTCCATTTCTTCAGTGCCTGAATGATAGCATAGAACTCCTTATCGTAAGTGAAGTACTTCAATTTCGCTTCATTCAGCTTCTCGCTGAAGTATGCTATCAGCCTGTCATCTTGACTCAAGACTGCCCCAATTGCAAATCCGCTTGCATTGCATTTCACTTGAAATGTCTTATGGAAATCCGGCAACACCAAAACTGGTTGTTCCGTAATCTTCCTCTTCAACATATTGAAACTCTTTTCAGCCTCTTCAGTCCAGTGAAAAGACTTGTCTCTTTTCTTCACTGTGTCCATCATCGCTGCGCTAATTCCACTGAAATTCCTGATGAATTTTCGGTAGAAACTAGCCAATCCATGAAAACTTCTCACCTCAAAAATATTCTTCGGTGATGGCCAATTCTTGATTACCTCCACCTTATCTGGATCCATCCTCAACTCATTTGCCGAAATAATAAACCCCAATTAAATGAGCTCTGTCTTCATGAACGAGGATTTCTTCATGTTTATCAACAACTTCTCCTACTGTAATTTATGCATCACTGTAACCAAATTCTTCAGATGCTCTGCCACTGTTTTATTGTAGACCAGTATATCATCCAAATACACAATGACAAATTTCCCGATGAACTCCCTCAGGACTTCCTTCATCAACGTCATGAAGGTACTCTATGCATTTGTTAAGAAAAATGGCATAACAAGCCATTCATACAACCCTTCATTTGTTTTGAATGCGGTCTTCCATTTGTCACCTTCTCTCATGCGGATCTGGTGATAACCAATTTTCAAATCAATCTTTGAAAAATACTTTTCTCCACTTAAGCAATCCATCAGATCATCCATCCTCGGCAATGGAAATCTGTACCTGATGGTTATCTTATTAATCGCCCTCGAGTCAGTACACATCCTCCATACTCCGTCTTTCTTCGGACTGAGTACTGTTGGAACAACACATGGACTCAAGCTTTCCCTGACAAAACCTTTGTCCAACAACTCCTGGACTTGCCTTTTAACCTCTTCATTCTCTTGTGGCATCAATTTGTACGCGGCTTTGTTTGGAAAACTGGCCCCTGGTATGAGATCAACATGATGACTCACACTCCTGATCGGTGGCAACGAACGAGGTAATTTGTCCACGACTATATCAGTGAACTCTCCCAGCAGTTCTTGAACTTCTTCTGGTAAATCATCTACCCTTGTGCTAGTCAACACAATTCTAGGCTTTCTGTCTACAATGAACTGTGGATCCTCCTTCTTCTTAACCTCATTAAGAAGTTCCTTCCCACTCACAAGAAGTACTGTATTTATTACTTCCGACTTCACCTCCTTATCCTTAATTGGAAGCAACATGTGTGAACTCCCATTCTTCTCCAGGGTGTATGTGTTCATTCTCCCGTCATGAATCACATTTCTTTCATATTGCCATGGTCTACCCAGCAATAGATGACAAACATCCATAGGAATGACATCACACACGATTTTATCATTATATCCCCCTATCTTGAATTCAACTAAACATTGTTTAGTGACAGTTACCTGGTGTCCTTTTTGTAGCCATGAAACTCTATATGGGCTTGGATGATCAGTCGTCTCCAGCTCCAGCTTCTCTACCATCTCCGTAGAAATGAGATTGTCCGTGCTACCACTGTCTACGATGACCTTGCATACCCTATCCTTGGACTTGCAAGCATTCCTGAAAAGTCTGGTCCTTTGGACTGAACTCTCCACCTCCTTCTCGGGTGTCAAAAGGACTTTTCGCATCATCAACGATCTTCCGCCTTCAGCGTCTTCTGCCTCAACATCCCGCCTCAGTGCTTCGGCGATGTGAGATTCTCCCCCTTCTTTCTTCTTATCTGGACACTCATAAGACTTGTGCCCATTCTTTCCACATGTGAAGCATGTGATTACTCCACCTCTTCCTCTTCCTCTGCCTCTAGTACGAGGAAAAGTGTTGTTGTCAGCATAATCTCCTCTCTGTTCAGTATGGTTCCCTCTCTGTGAGGTTCCACCTTTTTCAGTTTGAGTCTGAGGCTTCTTCCAGTCCTCTTTGGGCTTCTGGTACTTATCCTGGGCAACTGATTTGCCTCTGGGATAACTTCTACCTTGGTCTCTCTGACTCTGCTTTCGGCTCATCTTCTCTTCAGCTTTCAGAGCCATCTGATAAGCATCTTCCACCGTTCGGATGCTTACCATGCTCATATCATCCTGGATATCATATCTCAGGCCATTCATATATCTGGCAACCTTCTCATCATCGCTCTCCCAATGACCTACCCTGATGTTCAGTTTGTAGAATTCCTTAGTGTATTCTTTCACTGTCATCAACTTCTGTCTCGGGTTCTGCATCCTCCTGAATAGAGTAATTTGATAATCCATGGGGATGAATTTCACCTTCATCTTTGGGATCATCCTGTCCCAGCTTTTGATCTTTTGCTTGCCCTTGCAACGTCTGTCAGCTTGTAGTTCATCCCACCACAATGCTGCATGTCCCTTCAATCTTGTGACATCATGCTTGACTTTCTTGTCTTCTTCGACGTCTTCATAGTTGAAGTACTTGTCCAGAGCTCTAATCCAGTCTAGAAGCTCTTCTGCATCCAAGTTTCCCTCATAAACTGGAATGTACATCTTTGCTCTTGTGCCCATCCTTGCAATAGCTCTGATCAAATGCTCGTTTGATGCATCTTCGGCTGCAACTTCCTCTTCACGTTCAGCCTCAACTTCGCTTTCGAAATCACTCAGATCCCCTTCATTGACTGTGCGTCTTTGGGCTATCTCCGTATCTTCAAGTCTGGCTCGTAGATCACGCATCTCTCTTTCCATAGCTGTATCAGTCATCTGTCTGCCTCTTCTTCTCGGCATTTCCCTATCCTCTGGATCGGGTGTTTGCATGTCCCTTCTCCTTGGTGGCATGGTGAATTCTCTTTCTCCTCTGCTACAGAAAGCAAAGAACCTTTCTGAGCTTTGATACCAAACTTGATGCACACGCCCGCTACCTCTCAACCCGCAGGTCGGACGGTTTGCATGCTCACAGGATCTTTCTTTTCTCCACGACCCGAAGAACTCTAGGGATCTTCTAATTCCCTATCGGGAAATATGCACCCATAGTGATTCTTTCATTGGATCCCCTTTTCACACTCGGGAGATCGGACTTCGCGACTTCGCGATGTCAAAGGTCGAGCGCTTGTCTCTTGAATCCTCAAAACCTGACAACATTCAACGCTGACCCCTTCCGGTTCCTTCCGAGGTTTTCTTTATCACGATTTCAACACTCGTGATATCGAACACTTTGGTTTACCGACCCCCGACTCCTGATATACTGAAACTCCGACACATGCACGAGTTGACTATTTGACAGTCCTTCACTCCATCGGCGATTCAGACTTCGTGGTATCACAAATCCTGATGATGATGTTTCGGGACTTCGACCCACGAATCTCTGAAATAGTGTGCCACCTATCCTCTCACAGACTCCCCTGTGGCCCCACACAATCCTTATGGCTTCCTGGATATCACGATTCCTGTTGCAATATTACGGAGTTTCAACCCACGAAACCCCGATATGTAAATCCACATGTGAATCCGATGGCCCTTGTGGCTCGGATCTATCGTCCTGCCCCTCCTGAGATTTGAACCCTCGACACTTCTGCCATAATCTCCTTGCTGCTCGGTGAGATCTAACGGCTCACGGGAGTTCATGAATTCTCCTCGGAGAATTCTGACCATTCGTCTTTCCCGATGATTTCTGCGAAATGACTAAGTGTTCCTCTGTGGGACTTGTCCACCTGCACGCAATCTTGCGACACTTCTTGAGCACTCCATGGCACACGCTTCCTGTGCTTCTCCTTGGTGAATTAATCGAAGGTCCTATACCTCCTGAGCTTTCCCAACTCTAAATATTTCAGAACACTTTGCACACACTCCTTGCAGCAGACATTCAACCACTTCCAAGGGTTGAATCCTTTCGACCCTGCGCACCCCTGCAGCAGCAGTCCCTCGACGTTTTACTCAGGTTCATAACCATGAACTTAGCTTGGCCTGCACACTCCTTGCATGGCACCTGTGCTTGAATGCACTATCGAGGAAATGAGAACAAAAGTAAAACTATCTGAGCTTCAGAGATGCAACCCTGAATTCTTGTTGATGCACTCCTTGCGGACACTTCAACTGCACTCCTTGCAGGAAATTTTTCTTAGATAGAGAAACAATTGAAACTCATTCCATCTTTCTTTCAGACTTCAAACTCAAACATGAAATCATATACACAGCATATAAAGAAAATGTATAATAGGAAGCAAACCTTCATGAGCATATCATTCAGCATCAATACCTAGAGAACAAACACAAACCATGAATTTGAATCAACCTCTTTCTATTAATCCAAATATTTGTACATGGGTGTTCTTACACAGCTCTCTGCATGATCTTCTCTCTCTATGCTCACTACTCAATGATGTTACAATACACAATGAGGGTGTCTATATCCGGTTTCCTTCTTGCGCTCTCAAACAATCTAATCTAGAATTAAATTCTATCTACCTGCAATAACTACTATAAATGCCTTCTACCTACTAAGGACGAGAGAAATCGCTCAAGGTCCATTTAAATTATACAAGTGCGCTTCATCTTAATGACTTCATTTAAGATCGTGCAACAACTTCAAGGTAATTTCAAAATTTGTGCTGGCGCTTGTCCAGCTGTCCGATTGCTTCCGCGCTGACTCACTTGATATTGGTGATGCTCCTGCATCATACTCCCTCGCTTGAAAATCTTCATGGGCTCCTGTCCATGAGCTCACACATGGTCTGTCCATGCTTCTGTATCTCCGCTTCGCTCTCCTAGCTGGCATCTTCAACTGGATGGTTCTTCCACTTGACCAGATACTCAAAGTATTTCTTTCGCCTGGTCCTCTTGCTTACTCTTTTATCCAGTATGCACTCCATCTGCGGCTTATCTGCAATTGGCATCTATTTTCGCCACTGGATCATGGCTGCTCATTTCCAGTCTTTGTTTCTTCATCTCTATATGGGTACAAATCAGAGATATTGAATATCGGAGAAATTCCGATCCCATCGAGTAATTCAATCTCATAAGCATTTGTCCCAAATCTCTTCAAGACCCTACATGGCCCAATTTTCTTCATCTTCAGCTTATTATATGTTCCTCTCGGGAACCTTTCTTTTCTTAAATGTGCCAGAATCAAGTCACCAACCTCAAACTGAAGTTGTCTTCTATGCTGATCTGCTCTAAGCTTGTATTCCTGGCTTGAATTCTGCAATCACTCCTTCACCTGGTTGTGAAGTTACTTTATCGCCTCTGCGAATTCTTCTGCACTAGCGCTCCTAGTCACAGTATGTTCTGAATCCATCAATTCAAAAATTCCTCTCGGTTGCATGCCATAGACAATATGGAATGGACTCTGCCCTGTTCTTCTATTGACTGAGTCGTTATAAGAAAACTCTGCCTGTGGTAATACGTTGTCCCACTGGCTGTGGTGTTCTGTCACCAAGCTTCTCAGCAAGTCTCCCAGACTTTTGTTTACCACTTCTCTCTGCCCATCCGTCTAAGGATGATAAGCTGAACTAAATGCCAAGTTAGTTCCCAGCTTCTTCCATAAGGTCCTCCAAAAATGCCCTATGAATTTCTTATCTCGATCTGGAACTATACTCCTTAGTAACCCATGAATTTGAATGACCTCTTTGAAAAACAGATTCGCAATGTGAGTTGTGTCACTGGTCTTCTGACATGGAATGAAGTGTGCCATTTTGGAAAATCTATCCACCACCACAAAGATTGAATCACAACCTCTTTGTGTTCTTGGCAACCCCAATACAAAATCCATACTAATTGCATCCCACGGCCTCTCTGGTATGGGCAATGGTTGATAAAATCCCGCATTCTGCTTCCTTCCCTTCGAATGATGGAAAATTCTACATCTGTCCACAAATATCTTGACATCTGCTCACATTCCCGGCCAAAAATATCACTCATTCAGCTTTGCGAACGTCTTGTCATGACCAAAGTGCCCTGCCAATCCTCCATTATGTTTCTCCTTCAGCAGATTCTCCCTCATGGAGCATTTCAAAATACATAGTTGATTGCCCCTGAATAGCAATCCTTCCTGGATCAGGTACTCTACCCAATGGCTTCGGTCTCTGAGAATTAGATTCTCAACTGCTTCATATGCTTCCTTAAAATATGGTTCATCCACGTACATGTCCCTAAGATCATCAAAACCTAAAGTTTTGACCTTGAATTCCTGCAACAGTAAACACTTCCTGCTCAAAGCATCAACCACTTTGTTAGCAGTACCAGAAATATGTTTAATCACAAAAGTGAAATTCTACATATACTCAACCCATTTGACATGTTTCTGATTCAAGTTCCCCTGTTGAGTCACAAATTGCAGTGCATGATTGTCACTGTACAAGACAAACTCTTTCCGGATCAAGTAATGCCTCCATTTATTCAGTGCCTGAATGATAGCATAGAAATCCTTATCGTAAGTGGAGTACTTCAATTTCACTTCATTCAGCTTCTCGCTGAAGTATGCTATCGACCTGTCATCTTGACTCAAGACTGCCCCAATTGCAAATCCGCTTGCATCGCATTTCACCTGAAATGTCTTCTGGAAATCCGGCAACACCAAAACTGGTTGTTCCGTAATCTTCCTCTTCAACAGATTGAAACTCTTTTCAGCCTCTTCAGTCCAGTGAAAATACTTGTGTCTTTTCTTCATTGTGTCCATCATCGCTGCGCTAATTCCAATGAAATTCCTGATGAATTTTCAGTAGAAACTAGCCAATCCATGAAAACTTCTCACCTCAAAAATATTCTTCGGTGATGGCCAATTCTTGATTACCTACACCTTATCTGGATCCATCCTCAACTCATTTTATGAAATAATAAACCCCAAGTAAATGAGCTCTTTCTTCATGAATGAGGATTTCTTCATGTTTATCAACAGCTTCTCCTGCTGTAATTTCTGCATCACTATAACCAAATGCTTCAGATGCTCCGCCACTGTTTTACTGTAGACCAGTATATCATCCAAATACACAATGAAAAATTTCCCGATGAACTCCCTCAGGACTTCGTTCATCAACCTCATGAAGGTACTAGACGCATTTGTTAAGCCAAATGGCATAACAAGCCATTCATACAACCCTTCATTTGTTTTGAATGCGGTCTTCCATTCATCACCTTCTCTCATGTGGATATGGTGATAACCGCTTTTCAAATCAATCTTTGAAAAATACTTTGCTCCACTTAAGCAATCCATCAGATCATCCATCCTCGACAATGGAAATCTGTACCTGATGGTTATCTTATTAATCACCCTCGAGTCAGTACACATCCTCCAGCCTCCGTCTTTCTTCGGACAGAGTACTGTTGGAACAACACATGGACTCAAGCTTTCCCTGACCAAACCTTTGTCCAACAACTCCTGGACTTGCCTTTTAACCTCTTCATTCTCTTGTGGCGTCAATCTGTACACGGCTTTGTTTGGAAAACTGGCCCCTGGTATGAGATCAACATGATGACTCACACTCCTGATCGATGGCAACGAACGAGGTAATTCGTCCACGACTATATTAGCAAACTCTCCCAGCAGTTCCTGAACTTCTTCTGGTAAATCATCTACCCTTGTGCTAGTCAACACAATTCTAGGCTTTCTGACTACAATGAACCATGGATCCTCCTTCTTCTTAACCTCATTAAGAAGTTCCTTCCCACTCATGAGAAGTACTGTATTGCTTACTTCTTGCTTCACCTCCTTATCCTTAATTGGAAGCAACATGTGTGTCCTCCCATTCTTCTCCAGGGTGTATGTGTTCATTCTCCCGTCATGAATCACATTTCTGTCATATTTCCATGGTCTACCCAACAATAGATGACAAACATCCATAGGAATGACATCACACAAAATTTTATCATTATATCCCCCTATCTTGAATTCAACTAAACATTGTTTAGTGACAGTTACCTGGTGTCCTTTTTGTAGCCATGAAACTCTATATGGGCTTGGATGATCAGTCGTCTCCAGCTCCAGCTTCTCTACCATCTCCGTAGAAACGAGATTATCCATGCTACCACTGTCTATGATGACCTTGCATACCCTGTCCTTGGTCTTGCAAGCAGTCCTGAAAATTCTGGTCCTTTGGACTGAACTCTCCACCTCCTTCTTGGGTGTCAAAAGGACTTTTCGCATCATCAACGATATTTCGCCTTCAGCGTGTTCTACCTCAACATCCCACCTCTGGGTTTCAGAGATGTGAGCTTCTCCCCCTTCTTTCTTCTTATCTAGACACTCATAAGACTTGTGCCCATTCTTTCCACATGTGAAGCATGTGATTACTCCACCTCTTCCTCTTCCTCTGCCTCTAGTACGAGGAAAAGTGTTGTTGTCAGCATAATCTCCTCTCTGTTCAGTATGCTGCCCTCTCTGTGAGGTTCCACCTTTTTCAGTTCGAGTCTGAGGCTTCTTCCAGTCCTCTTTGGGCTTCTGGTACTTATCCTGGGCAACTAATTTGCCTCTGGTCTAACTTCTGCCTCGGCCCCTCTGACTCTGCTTTCGGCTCAACTTCTCTTCAGCTTTCAGAGCCATCTGATAAGCATCTTCCACCATTTGGATGGTTACCATGATCATCTCATCCTGGATATCATATCTCAGGCCATTCATATATCTGGAAACCTTCTCATCATCGCTCTCCCGATGACCTTCCCTGATGTTCAGTTTGTAGAATTCCTTAGTGTATTCTTTCACTGTCATCAACTTCTGTCTCAATTTCTGCATCCTCCTGAACAGAGTAATTTGATAATCCCTGGGGATGAATTTCACCTTCATCTTTGCAAACATCCTATCCCATCTTTTGATCTTCTGCTTGCCCTTGCAGCGTCTATCATCTTGTAGTTCATCCCACCACAATGTTGCATGTCCCTTCAATCTTGTGATAGCATGCTTGACTTTCTTGTCTTCTTCGACGTCTTCATAGTCAAAGTATGTGTCTAGAGCTCTAATCCAGTCTAGAAGCTCTTTTGCATCCAAGTTTCCCTCATAAACTGGAATGTCCATATTTGCTCTTGTGCCCATCCTTGTAATAGCTCTGATCAAATGCTCGTTTGATGCATCTTCGGCTGAAACTTCCTCTTCACGTTCAGCCTCAAATTCGCTTTCGAAATCACTCAGATCCCCTGCATTGACTATGCGTCTTTGTGCTGTCTCCATATCTTCGAGTCTGGCTCGTAGATCACGCATCTCTCTTTCCATAGCTGTATCAGTCATCTTTCTGCCTCTTCTTCTCGTCATTTCCCTATCCTCAGGATCGGGTGTTTGCATGTCCCTTCTCCTTGGTGGCATGGAGAATTCTCTTTCTCCTCTGCTACAGAAAGCAAAGAACCTTTCTGAGCTCTGATACCAAACCTGATGCACACGCCCACTACCTCTCAACCCGCAGGTCGGACGGTTCGCGTGCTCACAGGATCTTTATTTTCTTCTTGGCTTGAAGAACTCTAAGGCTCTTCTAATTCCCTATCGAGAAATATGCACCCACAACGATTCTTTCACTAGATCCCCTTTTCACACTCGGGATATTGGACTTCGCAACTTCGTGATGTCAAAGGTCGAGCGCTTGTCTCTCGAATCCCCGAAACCCGACAACAGTCAATGCTGACCCCTTCTGGTTCCTTTCGGGGTTTTCTTTATCGTGATTTCGACACTCGCGATATCGAACACTTTGGTTTACCGACCCCCGACTCTTGATATGATGAAACTCCGACACACGTGAGAGTTGACTATTCGACGGTCCTTCACTCCATCGATGATTCGGACTTCGCGGTATCGCGAATCCTGATGATGATGTTTCAGGACTTCGACCGACGAATCTCTGAAATAGTGTGCCACCTATCCTCTCACGGACTCCCCTGTGGCCCCACACAATCCTTATGGCTTCCGGGATATCGCGTATCGGAATATCGTGATTCCTGTTGCAATATTACGGAGTTTCAACCCACGAAATCCCGATATGCGAATCCATGTGTAAATTCGACGACCCTTGTGGATCGGATATACGGTCCTGCACCTCCTGAGCTTTGTACCCTCGACGCTTCTGTCGTAATCTCCCTACTCCTCGGTGATATCTAACGGCTCACGGGATCTCGCAAATTCTCCTTGGAGAATTCTGACCGTCCGTCTTTCCCGATGATTTCTACGAAATGACTAAGTGTTCCTCCACGAGACTTGTCCACCTGCACGCAATCTTGTGATGCTTCTTGAGCACTCCACGACACAAGCTTCCTGTGCTTATCCTTGGAGAATTACTTGAAGGTCCTATACCTCCTGAGCTTTCCCAACTCTAAATCTTTCTGAACACTTTGCACGCACTCCTTGCGGTAGACATTCATCCACTTCCAAGGGTTGAATCCTTTCGACCCTACGCACCCCTGCAGTAGCAGTCCCTCGATGTTTTACTCAGGTTCACAACCCTGAACTTAGCTTGGCCTATGCACTCCTTGCACGACACCTGTGCTCGACTACACTATTGAGGAAATGAGAACAAAAGTAAAACTATCTGAGCTTCAGAGACGCAACCCTGAATTCTTGTCGACGCACTCCTTGTGAACACTTCAACTGCACTCTTGGCAGGAACTTTTTCTCAGATAGAGAAACAATTGAAACTCATTCCATCTTCCTTTCAGACTTCAAACTCAAACATGAAATCATATACACAACATATAAAGCAAATGTATAACAGGAAGAAAACCTTCATGAGCATATCATTCAACATCAATACCCAGAGAACAAACACAAACCATGAATTTGAATCGACCTCTTTCTATTAATCCAAATATCTATACATGGGTGTTCTTACACAGCTCTCTGCATGCTCTTCTCTCTCTATTCTCACTACTCAATGATGTTACAATACACAATGAGGGTGTCTATATCCGGTTTCCCTCTTGCGCTCTCAAACAGTCTAATCTAGAATTAAATTCTATCTACCTGCATTAACTACTATAAATGCCTTCTACCTACTAAGGACGAGAGCAATCGCTCAAGGTCCATTTACATTATACAAGTGCGCTTCATCTTAATGACTTCATTTAAGATCGCGCAAGAACTTTAAGGTAATTTCAAAATTTGTGTTGGCGCTTGTCCAGCTGTCTGATTGCTTCCGCGCTGGCTCGCTTGATATTGGTGATGCTCTTGCATCACTCTTTTATCAAAATTTCATTAATTTATTTTGTCAATCTAGAAAAAACATTTCTTTCATCAGGTTCCTAACACTCTCATGTCTAATTTGTTCACTTGAAACTCAAGATATGGCTCCTAGAAATTTGCACTCAACAATTGTTGATCTTATCTCATGGTAAATCTTGAGCATTGATCTTATAATTTCTAGCATGCACATGCTTTAGAATGCTCATGCATCCTTAAGTTCAAATTTTATTTGGTAGGAATATGAATTCCAAACTACATGTTTTCTAACTTGTTTACTTTGGATTTAGGTTCATAATGACTAACCTAGTGGTTTGGGCTGCAAAAACATCAAAACCTCCATTTTTTAAATGGCTTTCAATATCTCTATTTTTCACATTATTTTAAAATAAGCTCCACAAATCCATAGTTGATGAAACTACACACACATATAAATCCTACTATGCAGATTTCAAATATATAATTTAAAAAAAATATTGTTACAAGATTAAATTTATTTATACCTTGACATATATTGGAATCTTAAAATACTTATGTATTTTTTAGGCTATAACTTTTTATCACCTTACCCATTTTTTTTTAAATTGTGTGCTACACTAGTACATACCAGATATAGAATTTAAGAATAAAATTAAATTGTTTGATTATGTTAAGATCCTCAAATCTTGCATTGATTCCTGGCCCCATAATTTCAGTGTTGTCTACTGAAATTATATATATATATATATATATATATATTTTGATTTACATTGTGAGTGATGTCTACTGAAACACCATCATTAACTTGCACTTATCCAATGATGATCTTCCACATAATACTAGAATGATTCCATTTATTTTTAAATATTATATTCATGCTTAATGATAACGTTTTGTGTTTTTTAAACTTATTTTGTGCTACTTTGTTATGCATATGTTTATCATAAATATTGTAATATAAATTAATTTAATTTTTAACATTTTATTAAACTTTAACCATGTTAATGGAGATTACATGCATGCATGTCTTTTTTTATATTGAATTTCAATAAAAATATTTTATTTTATTATAATAGTTCGATAAAGCTTTTATTAAATTGCATGTTACAACTCAAATTGATTTTTATAAATCAACATAGAAGAGAGGAGATGTATAAAGTAACCTAATTCACTAAAGATTCATTTAATGAATCCTTGTGGATGTCCAAAGGATATCTCTTCTACTACTTTAGGATTCCTATTTTGAATGGTCTATTTAAGTTGTGACATTAGAGAAGGTTTGAGACATTTAAAATGACACAGATGGTAATGAGGAATTGAATTGGACTTGGGTTGGTGTGGTCAATTATAGCAATGAAAGTAAAATAAATTTCTATGAAACCAAAGTCGAGACCACCCACTTGTACAAGAATCCTTTCAAAGATCAATTTGGTTCACTCTCAAATATGATAGAAATGGAAGTTAATTATAAATGACGTAAATTTATATGGATTGATTTGCAGTTACAATTAATTATAAATGTGAGAGGTTTTGAATTGAATTTGACGAGACAATTAGTGAAACCAGGGAGGTCAAGATAAATAAGATGAGTCTGGTCAAGATAAATAAGATTAAAGGTTTTCCGTAGTCGTGCATTTCAAAGATAAATCATGTAAATAAATAAATATGGGGCTTCCCAAGTCAAAATTCAAGTTTCTATGGTTTGGCAAAGAGTTCCAAGGCTGCTACATCATGCACCAAACTTGAGGTTTTTTTCTCATTTTTTATTTATCTTCTTCCACCTTGGTATTGGCATCTTCTTCTCCTGAAAGCATTATCCAAAAAAAATTAAGCCTAATATTAGTATTAACTTTAGATATTCAAGGTAAACAAATTTCCAAGAGCATAGTCAAAGAAATAGATGCATATGCATAAAAACATAATTTTTTTTTTCCTCTCCTATCCAAAACAACCATTCCCTCCTTGATGATATGATGATACTACAAATCAAGGATTGAGAGATGGAAGTGATTCAATTATCAAACATTTAAATCTAGATCATTTCCATGTAGGACTGATATTAATAACTGCACTATAATATACTATTGAATTCATCACCCCAAGCTGTTAAGAAATTTTATGAACATAGGGTAATAAGGATTCAACATAGTTCATAGTTTATTCTTGCTAGTCAATAGATTCACATCCTAGTGTTGTGTTTATTCACAATTCTACATGATCATTATATAAATGTTAGGAGCATTAAGTAGAAGGAAAGTAAAGTCAAATATGATTATATTGAAGGGGAAATATGCATCAAATCAAGGTTTAAACTATATACACCACCTGCTCATGGAATTAGTAATCATTAAAATAAAAAGAGAATGATCAAACCTTAAATTCCAAAGTCCAATTAATACCATGAATAGTCTTAAGAGCTTCAACGAAATCTTACCCAAGTTTTCTAGACAAGGAGCAATAATGTGTTATAGAGGACATCCTGGGCTACTCAGACTCTACCTTGGGATGCCTTAATTTCATGATGACATTGTAATACCAACCTTCAATTCCCTTTCCTTAGCCATACTATGCATTAATATCTTCCTGTTATGACTCAAGTATCTTTAAACAACCACATAAGACCTCTGTAGGGGATCTTTGGTGCCATTATTATATTTTACATAGTAAAAATGGGTGTCGATATCTATACCATGAATAAGGGAGGAAAACTAGGAACTTAGGCCAAAAATGAAGCTTCTCGAGCTTAAGATCCATGAATTAGGACTCAAACAACCACACCTACCCTTTCAAAGAGATCTTTCACCTCTGGGCATGATATGGGCACCATTATGAGTTTTTTCATGACATGTATGGGAGTCAAGGCCTGTAACATGGCCAAAGGAATAAAAAAAGGCCTCTTGACCCTAATAGGGCACAATTAGTATACTTTTCACAATAAGAATGGGTCTTAGGACCAATACCATGGCTGAGGTAGGAAAAAAAGGGCCTTAGACCCTAAATAAATATTTTTGGGCTTAATAGGAATGAACAAAGCTATCATAAGAATTAGGCATATGGGCTATGTTCTACAATACCATGGGTATTAAGCAAAGGGACAAGAATAATATGAATTGTGAATGTTTACTCATAATAGCATGTGCACCTTCTATAAAAGAACGACGTTGGCTAGCTATTCTACGAAATGGCTTTTTTCGTCGGAATCCGACGATACAAATTTACACGAATCACTATTTTTTGTTGTTCAAAATTCATTTCTGAGTGCAGAAATGGATTTAGCATGCTAAAAAACTACTAGGGCACTCAGATTATACAGAAATAATCACTCAAATCTACGAATCCAACAATTTATCGCTGGATTTCAGACAAATATCCTTGGAAAATATTATAATTTCGTAGAACCTTTATCCTGTGATGAAAATAACACACTATTTTTAGCATGGATATGCTTTATAATGCTCATGCATTCTTATAATGCATGCATGATCCTTAAATTCAAATTTTATTTGGTAGGATTGTGAATTCTAAATTACATGTTTTTTTACTGTAATGACCCTGTCGTTATGACTATAAGCAACACAAGCAGGTGTAATTTTTTATTTGTGGTTAAGTAGGAAGGAAATCAAAGACAACAAGTAATCAACACAACTTGACGACGAACACAACTTACACATTCAAGCAATAGACAACCAATGACCCAACACATTGCACATCATGCAACTAGACGAACATGTGACACAATAGACAATACAATGACTACCCGCCCGACACAAGCAAGACAAATCCTACAAGCTAAAGGAAAATATACACAATCCCGACACAGTGGTTGTGACAACCAGGAACTAGAAACCTTTATGTCGCACAAAACCCAACGCCTTAAGGCATTACAAACCTAGTACCAACAAAAATTACAACAAACAACGCCCACCTCAAGAAGCACAGACTCCAGCCAGGGTATCATTCACCTATATCTATCAGGGCACACAATGATCCCCTCATCAGGAATCATGTTGTCACAAGGAGATAAGCGTGACAGTAATCCTGGCACAACATAACATATCTAGAAAACAACCCAAGAAATATCCAATGCGCTAGGATTCTGAATTAACTGACAAAAAGACTATACCCACGCACCCAAGCAACCAATCGACAAGACGCAAGGTGACATCACTCAATTAAATTGCACAAGCTATTAAACGAATTTTCCATCAAACCGTAAACCATTATCTGTTAAGCATGATGTCTAAGCGCGAAGGAGTGAACTATTAAAAAGTTACTATTATCATAAATGTGACCATAAATGTGAACTATTATAAATGTTATTGCTGTCCCAAAATAATATTCGGTCCATTAATATTCGTTGTCATATACAAATATAATTGTTGTCTAAATTAATGCTCTATATAATCATTGTCTATACAAAAAGGGCTAATAATGATAATAACACTAATGATATATAATAAAGATATTGTCATCTAATTAATATAGTGCTATCCCTTAATGATAGATAATAATGATATATAATGATGATATATAATAATGATATATATTATACCATCATTATCATATAATACAATAATAATACTGTAATGATATAATGATATATAACATAGTGATATTGTTGCAATGATATATACAGCAGTAATAATACAATGATAATAACACAACAATTATAATACAGTCATATCACTGTAATGATATATATAATATCTCTTTCATACATGACAATAACCCATTAATGCACTGATGTCTACACATTAACACATGATATCGCTGTTATAACACATTAACACATGATAGATACATATTAACACACATTAATTCGTTGCTATTAACACATTAACACTTTAACATAAGATCTCTATACGTTAACACACATTAATTCGTTGATGTCATAATGCTACCATAATGATATCATAACATGTTGCTGTAAATCGCTATGTAATAATGCTACCATGTAAATCTCTATGTAATATTGCTACCATGTAAATCACTATGTAATAATGCTATGTAAATCGCTATGTAATAATGATATGTAAATCACTATGTAATAATGCTACCATTTAAATCACTATGTAATAATGATTGGTAAATGTTGTCTATAGTAATGGAAAATCATAGTCAATAGTAAATGGTAATCACTGACTATAAAAATAGTAATGATGTAAAACAAGAATGAAATCGTTGTCCAAAAGTTTAAGGAACAATCGTGGAGTTTGAATTGTGATATTCGATAATGTTCCCATGAAAAAACAAAGATATGTAATCCTAATATATGATAACACAGGTATTAAATCTCTTCCATAAATATAGTTGTCTAGATTCTCGGGTTTTAGAGCAATCTAAATTCGTAGTCAGACATTGTTTTAAAGCATAAAATTTTGTTGTGTTTTATTAAAAACGCATACAATGTATAATCTCGCAGACACAAATAAATGAATGAAGGATAAAGATATATTCAAGCGGCCTGTCTAACATTATGATTTATATATTCAATCGTTGTCCATGATATATGTATTCAACGTTGTCAATGAAACACATTCAAACGTTGTCTGTCTACTCATTATGATATAAGTTCAGACGCTGTCTATTCATATTGCTGGGTAAAATGAGTTGGGAAACAATGAAAAGGGAAGTGGATGCCTATAAAGGATGGTTTCAGCAGTAGAAATGATTTAGATCTAGACACAAATGATGGTAATTTCAAAAGTGAAATGAAATAAAAACTGGACACATACAACGACTATTCAACAATAAAATCAAATTCAACTCTCATCAGTTAAAAGACCTAGATGCACTACATGATACAATAACCTTTAACTATAAAAATTTCATCCAAGAAGAAAGTAGGCGATGAATCTAGGAAGAAAAACAAAAATAATTAGAAGATCGCAGCAAGAAACAAATCCATCGCACGAGTAGAAGATAAGCCAATCACAACAAGGATTAAACATTCAACGCAAATTTTAACATTCTGGGATTGGTCATTCAAACCACAGATTTAATCATTCACAAGAAGGCACAAGATTAGAGATCAATCATGAAGGAAAAACACAAAGATAAGTAAGGAATAGATAACTGGGCAAAAATTTATCCTTCACTCATCATCCATGCACAGGAAAACAAGGCATTTGAATCTATAGGTCTTTAAACACCTAAGTGACGACCGTAGATTCAGCTCCTGGACGACTTCTTAGGCATGAAATAATGACTAAAGGGATAAGGGAAAAACACAGTTTCTTCATAATAATCAATAAAAACAAATAGAGAAAAGTCATAGAAATCAGTGTTTGGGTTCGCCAACTGAATCAATCCAAAATGCAATGAGTGTGAGACTGGGATGAATTTAAGTTCATTTATTATGAAATGATGAGTAAAACATAATATTTACACAATAGAAGTACAATAATGAAATCTTAGGAACAATATTAAACTACCATTATAAAATGTACGCATGCGCACCATAGCCAAATGTGAAAGCTCTGAGTCATTGTCCTGCATATGCTCCATCCATCTCCTGCTTGCCGACTGATGTGACCTCACCGGTACCTCCAAGCCAATGCTAGGGGTACTATTCTTCCACCTTAGCCCATCGAGCCACAAAGGGGCC
This sequence comes from Picea engelmannii, assembly GCA_009831015.1. NCBI lineage: Eukaryota > Viridiplantae > Streptophyta > Pinopsida > Pinales > Pinaceae > Picea > Picea engelmannii. The sequence continues at coordinate 178,687 of ML782319.1, read as the reverse complement.
ACACAAACAATACCAGAGAACAACTAGCACCCAACTCACCTCGCAAGGTCGAGCTACCACTCGTTACTTGAGCTGGGTATCCCAACTCCCACAAGAGAAAGTTCAATCAAGTAAAAATCCAGTAGCGTAACGTTACGCAAAAAGATGAGATCCATACTCCTCCTCCTCCATCCTTTTTATAGAGTTTTTTAAGTAATTAGTTTCCCAAATTCTCATTAAATTTCTTTATCAGTTAATTAAATTCGAAAAACCTCCCCCATACACATGTCACCCATCCCCTAGTTGCACCAAAAAATCAATTTAATTAATTAATTAATTATTCATATTTCCCTCACCCACCTAAAAGCATTCCTAAAAACGCTCCTTGGTGTCCCAAAATTCCCTTACAAAACTTAAATGACTTAGGCCTTACTTAATTCCTAGTTGAGTTCATAATTAGCAAGTTCCCAAGGCAAGATTCCTTACTAAGTTAGACATTCAACTTTTTCTTTACCTTTCCCCTTTTTCTTTAAGTTTCCTATTTCTTTTAAGTTTCCCTCTTTTTCATTTTTAACTAAAAATCAATTTAGCAAGTGTAGATAAAACAACCATTCACCCTTTTTCTTCTTTAATTAAAAATTTATTTAGCAAGTGTAGATGAAACAACCATTTACCCTCTTTTCTTTTTAACTAGAATTATATTAGCAAAAATAGATAAAAAAACCATTTCCCTTTTTAAAATTTTAATCCTCCATTATAATTTTTTACTCTAATAAATAAATTTGAATTTCTTATCCCCCCTTCTCATTATATGTTCAAATTTTATTTTCTTGACCACATGTTCTAATTAGACCTAGGATGTAATTTCACTAGGCTGGGCGACATTTTTATTAGGGATTTTTTTTTTTAATCTTGTCACATCATTCATTTTAAGGCCATCTAGGTTTAATCACTTACCATTTAAATCACGACGTGCCCTTCAGAACGCACTAGGTGCTCCAAGGGTCCCACTTGCCTCCTTCCATTTTCCTTGCACGATGTGCCCTTCAGGACGCACTACATGCTCCAAGGGTGCCACTTGCCTCTTTCTATTTTCCTTGCATGATGTTCCCTTCAGGACACACTACGTGCTCCAAGTGTGCCACTTGCCTCTCGACTGACTTTGGTAGATGTAAAAAACCCATGGAGTCAATACTCTGCCAGGTAATCTTGTGGGAGATTGTAACATACCCAACCACCCATAGGTCGGGGTATGCTACCTTCAAGCCCACCCTTGGACTTTGTACTCTTACCTGTACATTCTTTCATTAATAAAGACGCATAAGATAAAATATTGAATGACATGCACAAAAATATCCAGTAAGCATGCATAATCTAAGATTTAGTTAAACGATAATTAAAACACACAGTAGAATACATTCATACACAGATAATAATATCACAACAAATATCACTTATCTTTATAAAAGGTCGACACCAACTCGCTGCAGACCAAGGACGTTCCACCCAATCGTAGACACCATTGATCCAAATCTCAATAGCAGTGTCACCCTTGAGCCAGGGCTATGAATCCACAAGGACAGTTCCAGAGTGTAGTTGGGTTCCCAAGCTAGTAATCTCTCAAACTCTCACAGGTTTCCCAACACCCACAACAATCCAAGTACCGATCTCTCTTCCACCCAGCCTATAGCACCAAAGAGAATGGACCTCCACCCTTCTCTACCATGTAGTCCCTTAGGCAGTCCTTCTCCTTTTTCCAGGGCCTCTAGCACAGTTGTTCTAGAATCTCAATGATGGAACTCTCAGGACTCGCAGTTGTGAGAAACACAAGCCACAGACCAACACATCTCAGACATGCAGGCCCCAAGTCATGGCTGGATTGCACGAGAGAACCATTACCGCCAAATATCCCATGGCTAATCTTCAACAGTTCGGTTCCCTTCCCCAAGCCAAGATGTGGATGGGGATGGATCAATGAATGGGTGAGTGAGTGAGGAAAATGAATGAACGTACAGGAAAATTAGAGAACAAGCCATCAGTCAAACCCCCCCATCAGAATATAGGCAGGTTTAAGTAACTTTGTGGGGAATCAAGAACCTCTTGGACTTCCCCAAGAAGCTCACGTAACTGATCCCCTCCCTTAGGAAAAAAGGGTAATTAACATAGGAATAAAAACTTAGCCCCTCAAGCCCCCTCTCTTGTGGAATCATAGCCCCCTATAACTCTAGTCCTTGTTCGTCTAGCAACTAGCCATGTATTTATTATTAATAATGATAGAAAACATTACATGTCTTGGGAACATTGGCCTTTTAATAATTGTTTGGGTACCCTGGCCTCTCAACATTGTAACAATACATTATTTAAAATGGGGGTTCAAAACCTGGGGTGTTACAGAGACTAAGGGCCTCTAAGGAATAAGGCCATTTCCTTATTGCGCGCCCCTTAGAATCATCACGAGCGACTGTCGCAGTCTACCCTCATAGAATCGTGGGTGTTACCCATGATTTTGGTCAATCTTGATGGTGTACTTAGGCTCCTCATAAGAACTTTCTCCTGAGAAAAGTGACATTCATCTCTTCTCAGGAAACTTACTTTTGAAGAGAGTTCGCAGGTTGCTAATATCCTAGGGTGTGAGAATGACCCATTCTTGTAGGTTGCCTTCAGCTAGGGTGCGAACTTCTCACACTCTGCTACATAGCTAGGGTGCGAACTTGTTCTAAAGCTTGGAAAAAGATGAAGTCTCGATGGTTCTAGAAGGCAATCTTCTAGAAGAATGGGTTGGAATTCGAATGGTTATCCTTTTACTAGTTTCCCTGATATTGTGGGATCATTCTTATCCAAGTAACCATCTCATTCTCTCCTATATATTGATGGAATTCTCATAGAAAAGGTTAAGCAAGATTCATTGGAGAATTGGTGAAAGAATTGTGTGAAGGACTTAGCTTGAACAGGAGCTTGGAGACTCTAGCAAGTCTATCAAGAGGATTTGATCTTCTTC
>ML782319.1:145018-175660 GCA_009831015.1 Picea engelmannii | reverse complement strand
CTACTTTCGATTAATATGATACAGTGGCATGTCCTTTTCCCATAAAGTCATTCTCACTTTATTGTGTAATTCCTTGATCATACACATAAGTTGACAGTTGAATATATTTTGCTATCTTCACTTTGGTTGGTTTGTGTTGTCTTCGTCTTGACCTCATGAGAGCACCGGAACGAAGTTAGAGAAACAAAGACCCTATGAAGCAATACAAAGGTATGTTACTTATTCCTCCCTACTAACTAATTCAATGATCAAAACTTAGGGAAAGAGTCATGTCCTGTCCTGTTTTGTTCTAGATCCAGGTGGATCTAGGGAGATCTGTTAGTGTCCACACCTACTGATTAGTCTGATAACAAAATTGGCGACTCCATTGGGGAGATAACCCATTTTCTTTGTGGTTTTTGGTATTTTTCCTTGGCCATTTTCCCTTGCCTTACCTTTCTCCATTCATATCAATCTCTGAGTCTTCAGGATACCCTGATAGACCCTCTGGGTCTAGAGGCCTCTTCAAATTTTGTGTCTTTTTCCAAAAAATTGATTAGTTTCAGACATTCTCGCACTGCACTCCACAGTGGCCTGCGAGAATCTTTTGAGTTCGCACCCTGCTTTTAGGTTCAGTGCGAGGTTCTCACACTTTTCTCAAATCTGGCCTGCGAGAATGACCCATTCTCGCACTGTGTAATACTGTCAGCCTACGAACCCTTTTTTTTCAAAATTTTGGCTTTAAGACTTTTGCATGATCAACTGCCTAGATCAGTATAGGTGCCTAAAAAGAGTTTCTTGGACCATTGGTTGATGTTTTTCTTGTCTTTGTTTTTGTGCACGAACAGTCTTAGGATTTCAAAGGCTTTTCCTGTCCATTTTTCTTGACTTTTCTCGGCAAAGATATACTCTATGATTTCAGAATCTGAGTGTGCTTGTTTGGTTAAGAACCGGTGATCAGTTGAAAGTTGAGCTTCTTTGGCTTTATCATTTTCTCATTATTTGAAAGATCATTTTTCTCATGCAATTGAAAAGGCTAGTTTGGTCTGCTTGTTATTTTTGTTTCCATTGAAAGATTGGTTTGGGTTTTTGTTTATTGCTTGCTCATTAGATTTTGGTTTTCTTCATTCTCACCATCATGGTGTAATTCCTTTTTGAAAAGTGAACAATTTTTTTCTTTCAAAATCATTTTCGTCTTCGAAAGTATTGAAAATCCATTGTTGAAATTATTGAAAAAGAAACAATAGAGAATTGTTATTTTTGCGTGATTCATTGCAATTGCATTTTAAAGGAAATTGTGTCTTGTAGTTCAAGGTTGATCCGGAAAACTTCTCTTTCCCTCCCGTACATAGGATTCATTGAATGAAAATTGATATATTTCATTCTTATCCATGCATCGTTGGGTCAGAGTCTCATACAACATCAGTTTCATCTCCGTTTCCTTTGAGTAACAACATCTCTTAATAACACTATGCAATTGTAAAATTTAACTAGTAACTCTTTTCTAGGGCTCTATTACACCAACATTTAGCTAGGATAACACTTTGGAATAGGAAGAGAGATACACTCTCCAAAGCACAAAACACATAATAGTATCTTGTGTTAAGGAGTGTTAAATTCCATTTACAACATCTTGTCCTGGTAAGCCCTTCCCACACAAGGGTCAAACATGAGGTTGCATTGATATTGACAGAGTTACTCACCCTACTTTGTTGATATTGGTGTAGAGATTGTACGTATTACGGGGATCACTTGGAGGTATACCCACAATGATGAGTGGAAGCCTTTTGAGTTGATTTCAGGCTAGATACCCTGCCCTTGCATGTGGATCGAACTGTCGACTGTCCCCCTAGGCTTTATTGTTTTCGGTGGTAACCTTAGCGGCCTATATTTCTAGGGTCTTACACAAGGTGACTGTGAACGGGCAAGTCTTCACGGTACCTGGAATCGACGTTGGCCAAACTCACTCGGGCTCCTTGGAGGGTATACCCACGATTATGTGTGGGATCTTGCACCAGGGTGTAAGTTTGTTAAGCAGGTCGTCAGCATAACTTTTCCACCCTAGCCCAGCCCTTTCTCATCTCGTTGTTGCGATGTTGGATTTCATCACCAACTAGTAACTTCATAATTAGGAGGTTTTGTTTACTTGGTGTTGTTTCCTAGATTTTGTTTACTAGCGCGTGTTGTTTGTTTACCAAAGTTGACCATACGATTTTCTTCGTAAGTTTTTCACTCATTTACAATAGCTCCTCCACGTCGTTCACGTAGAATGCAGGGTTTATCTCCAGAGCATCTGGAAGGTTCTCAACCCTTGCCTACAAGTTCACCTGAGGGCTCTCCTCGGCAAAGTGAAGTCCCAGCCGTCACCACGCCACAAGTGGAACAAACTGACTCTCTAGAACATTTCCGAATTACCAATACTTGAGAGGACTTTCAAATTCACCCTGATTCTGAGCGAAAGTTTATGCGACTGAATTCTTCTGAAGACTTGGTTGTTACGTCTTCTGGATCACCGGTTGGACCCTTTCTAGGCATAGAAGGCCAAGATCCTTTTTGGTCTACGGGCGTTTTTCGACGGGACCTTTTTGGTCCAGGCTCACCTGTGATTTCTGAAATATCTAGCCCAAGGACAGTACCGTTTACTACTGCTTATTATTTTCCTGGTATGGACACCCCACGATCTGAACACATCTTGACCATCCACATAGAAATGGCCCATCATACAGATACTACGAGTGTTCACACCGGGTTTACCGCGGTTAGTCTCACCCCCATTAGCACACCGCGAACGCCCAACATCACCCCAACACTACCACCTGGATACTGTGCATTGAATGCTTCCATTCCCACTCCTACGCAAACCCCATCCGACTCTCTTGGTGGTCCCTCTTCTTCTGGGCACTCTCTTCCCGGTTTTATTCCGACACTCCCTCAATTTCCTTTTGGAGGACCTCTCTCGTCCTCCACTAGCAGTCTTAATCCTAGTGGCACTATTCCGTCATTCACACCAAATTACCAGATTCCCGTCGGTGGACAATTTCACCAAGGTGGTATGACTCAACCCCCTCTCAGCGGGAAAATTCCTATTGGAATGCAAATCCCAATTGGAACACAACCTCCAACTGGAACGCTACCCCCAATTGGAACACCACCTTCGATAGGAGGACCGACCCCACCTTATGGACAAAACATACCTTCGTCCTTGGCCCAGTATTGGAATCAGTTGATACAACATCCTCCTCAATCGACTGGGGGGCAACAGTTTCCAGTTGCATCTGTGATACCCCCTAGTATAGGCCAACCATATCCAGGTACGTTCAATCCCATTTGGGGCTCGAATGCTCAAACTCACGTCCTTGTTCCAGGATACAATCCCATGAGCTACTATCCTCTCCAACCACCACCGAATCTTCTTGGGTCTTCACATTATATGCAGACTGCTTATGGTCCTACTGGTTTGCCAACGGGGCTTCCTCCCCAAAGCCACCAATACCCGTAGGTGAATCGACAGTTACCCTTCTTGGCCACTTTGGATCTTCCGGATTTGTCAAGGATTTTAAATGATCCAATTCGTCACTCTCCCTAATGGCCTGCTATACCAGCCAAGCTACCATCGGACATCCCTAAATTCGATGGAAAAGAGGGAGAGGACCCGAACAATCACGTCATGAATTTTCACCTCTGGTGTTCATCCAACTCATTGATGGATGACTCTATTCGTTTACGTCTTTTTCAATGAACTCTCACAGGTTCTGCTGCGAAGTGGTATATAGAATTACTACGAGGTTTCTTTGCTAACTTCAACACCCTAGATATGGATTTCCTCACACACTACCAGTTACCGATCCGTTATGAGACAGGGACCGAGATTTTGAGTTCTTTCAAACAAAACAAAGCCACTCATATTTTTGATCACATTTATGAGTGGCGACGGAGACGACGTCTCATTAAACTCGAACTCCCCGATCAGTTGCTGGCAGAGTGGTTCACAAAATCCTTTGTGAACAACATCGGTCGTGAAATTGCCATGGGTGGAGTAGTCACAGAAGAGCAGTCCATAAGTCGTTCTCAATACCTTGACCTCGTTTACTCACAAACGGGTACCCTTTACGATTTACTACCTGACTTACCTCATCCTTCCACTTCTACCACTTCAACTACTCCAGCTTCTTTGCATGCAGTCAACGGTGTGATTGGCACTTTCTAGGCCCAACCACATTCCGCCTCAAGCACCAACCCCAAACCTGCTTCTTCTAATGTTCAAAATGCTCCATCTCCTACCCCTCCCACCGGCAAGACTTCTGAGGTAAATGTAGTTCAATCTACCCCAGCCGGTAAAAACAAATCCAAAAAGGGAAGGGGTAAGAATAAGGAGGACAAAAATACTTCTCAAGAAGAGCGAACCAAAACTACACCTGTTGATGATTGGGATAAATGCAAACCTCGATACCCTTGTCTTATCTGTGGTGATGATCACTACATGAAGGATTGTCCACGATGTGTTGAGGTCACTAAGTTCCTTCAATGAGCTCCAAAACCACCTGCTCTTGACATTTTGTCCCAACCCTTCCTGTCTCAACAACAGGCTCAATTGGTCATTCATGACCAACCCTCATCTTCTACTACATCCTATGTATTAATGTGTACTGGTGATTTAAAGCAGAGCGACGTTGCACTCACTACTCAAGACAAAGATTATTCTCCCTCTAAAGAGAAGGTTGATGATCTACCTCCTTCCTTGGTACAACCCTCTCCCGCGACTCCACCTACCAATGGTCCTCTTCATCTTGAACGACCGAGCCTCGATACAGTTCTTCAACCCCCCCCAAAGGGAATCGTTCATAAATTGGCTTTCAATCCTCATGCTCGTGCTGCCCATAACTACAACATTGTAGAAGATTTGGCCCAAGCACCTTCTACGATGTCAGCCCTTGAAGTCCTTCAAAGTTGTCCCACACAACGGAAGGCACTATTGAAAGCTATTGGTGGAATTGACCTGATGGATACAAATTTAATAATTTTTGACTTGGAAGATCACATTCCAAGGTTACCCCCTCAACTCGCATTCTAGATCCAAGTAATTGTCTCTGACAAAAAAATTTGTCGAACTGTTATCGAAGAGGGTGCCTCAACGTGTGTTATGTCTCTTACCTGCTGGAAAGCCATTGGCTCTCCCTCTTTGAATGAATCCCAGAACACTCTCAAAGCCTTCAATGACTCTGGTTTTAAGCCCTACGGTGTTCTTCCTTCATTGTCCATCACGTTAGAAGGAAAAACAGTCCAAGTCGAAGTGGATGTCTTTGACGCTCCCCTTGATTACAATCTTTTGCTTGGCCGCAGCTGGATTGATTCCCTGCGCGTGGTTGTGTCGACCCTTTTCCGTGTGGTACGTTTCCCACATCAAGGAAAGGTCGTCATCGTCGACCAACTAGCCTTCTTTAATTCCGATACCCATATTGGCAACGTACCATTCATAGCTAAAACCCCACCGAGTTATGAGAACGTCGGTGTAGGCCTTCTCAAAGACTCTTCGTTAATGGGTACTTTTCCCATTCCACCGCCCAATGTTCCACGCTCGTTTGTTGCTTCAATCAACATGATATCCACCTCGGTTCATGAACTTCCTGTTTTTCATGACCCATGGATAATACCTGACCCTGGAGATCATCTTCGTTACGGCGACGAAATGCCGTTAAGTCTGGTCGAGTCTGCCTATTAGGCCATTCAATCAACAACCCCTTCTACCCCCTCTCTTGGTGAGTTATCTCTAGATTCTTTCCATGTAATTTTTCCCATGGACGAGATGATCATGTATGTTATGGAAGACACCCCTTGGGACGATGGACATCATCATTCCATCCTCTTTTTGGAGCAACATACCATTGAGAACTACCAACGGATCTCGACCCCATCGACCGTTGTTCTCATTTCCACCGTTCCCAAGTCTACACACGATGTGTTTTATGAAGGGAACTTAAGAAATATCTCACCCACTATTCCCCTTGACATCTCCATCAAACCTAGGATTGTCGAAAATGTCCGTATTGGAGCTTCGTGTTCTTCTGACGAAATTGTCACCTACACATCCCTTTTCAAAGAGTTTCGTGACATGTTTGCCTAGAGCTACGAAGAAATATTGGGTATCGACCCTGAGATTGTGATACATGAGATCAAGACATACCCCGACGCTGAACTCGTCCGGCAATGCCTTCATCTAGTTCACCCATGTAAAGCGACTACTATTAAGCTTGAAGTCGAGAAACTTCTTAAAGCTAGCTTTATTTATCCAATGGATCTCACAAACTGGGTTTCCAATCTTGTCCCGATTGACAAGAAACAAGGCACAATTCGTGTATGCGTTGATTATAAGCATATCAACAAAGCTTGTCCCAAAGACAACTTTCCTACCCCTTTCATCGATCAGATTGTCGACGATTGTGACGGAAGTGAAATCTTCTCTCTAATGGATGGTTTTTCCAGGTATAATCAAATCAACATTGTTCCTGAGGATCAACATAAGACTGCTTTTATTTCTCCTTGGGGTACTTTTGCCTATCGGAAACTCCCTTTCGGTCTCAAGAATGCTGGTGCAACTTTTCAACGCGCTATGTCTTATGCTTTCCATGATATCAAGCACATCATTCAACCATATCTGGATGATTTACCCACTCACTCAATGCATCGAGTCAATCATCCAACCCACCTCCAAGCCATTTTTGTCCACTGTCGGTTCTACAGTATACGTTTGAATCCTCATAAGTGCATTTTCTGCGTGGAATCCGACTGACTTCTAGGTTTTATCGTTTCACGTCAAGGGATTCGAGTGGATCCTTTAAAGGTTGAGGCGATCCTTAATCTCCCTCCTCCTTCTACACTTCGCCAGTTACAAATTTTGCAGGGGAAAGGAAACTTTCTTCGTCGTTTTATCCCAAATTATGCCAAGATAACTCGTGGATTTACGCGGCTCTTAAAAAAAGGTTTAGAGTTTATCTGGGATACTCTTTCCCCCCGATTACAGTTGCGATTATTTCCTTTACCTTGTTGCCTCGGATTACACCATTGGTATGGTTTTCGTCCAAGAGGATGATGCTAACGATGAACCTGTTATCTACTACTTGAGTTGAAGTCTAACGCCTACCGAAATTAAGTATTTACATGTCGAAAAACTGGCCTTGGTAGCCATCCAATTCGTCCAACGCTTCAGGCACTATATCCTCTCGCGCAAGACTACAGTGATTTCTAACTACAACCCTATGCAACACATTCTCACACGTCAATTTCTAGGGGGAAAATACTCCAAATGGATTGTGATACTCCAGGAGTTTGACTTGGAATTTGAACGCGCCAAGTCCAAGAAGTCCTTAGTGTTTGCTGAGTTGATATGCGACTTTCCCTATTCTGAAACGGAAAATGTAGCAGCTGATTCATTGCCCGATGAATCCCTTTTCCTCATTAGCACTGATGATATTTGGTATGGTGATATCATCATATATCTCCTAACACAGACTTTCCGACCAACTTTGTCTAGTACTGATCGACGTCGAATACACTACCAAGCCCATCAATACATTATCCTCGGGGATACTCTTTATTGTCGGGGGATTGACTCTGTTTTTCGACGCTGCCTAACGTTCGATGAAGCCGAGAAAGCTATGAATGACTGTCATTCTGGAGCATGTGGTGGTCATATGTCTGGGTATGCTACTGCCCAGAAGATCTTACGAGCAAGGTATTTTTGCCCTTATTTATTTAACGACTACATAATCGTCGTTCAAAAATGTCATGCTTGCCAGACCTATAATAACAAGATACGGTCACATCCCACTCCTCTTCACCCTGTGGTCTCCATTGGTCCCTTTACGAAATGGGGCATCGATTTCATGACATGTCACCCTCACTCGGCCGAGGGGGCATGGATACATTATTGTAGCTGTCGATTACTTTACGAAATGAGCCGAGGCGATGCCGACATTTGACAACACTGGAAATACCGCAACATTATTCATTTTTAATCACATCATAGCTCATTTTGGTGTTCCCCAAGCTATCGTCACTGATCACAGTAGCCATTTTAGAAACTTCATGATGTCTGAACTTACTAAAAAGTTGGGTCTTCACCATGAAAACTCAATGCCTTATTACCCACAAGCCAATGGCCAAGTCGATGCAATTAACAAAGTTCTCATAACTATGCTCCGACGAATGATAGGGATTCACAAAACAAGTTGGCACATAATGTTGTTTTCGGCATTGTGGGCTTACCGGACATCCGTCAAGTCCTCTACTGGGTTTACACCTTTCCGGTTAGTCTATGGTTTGGAAGCCATTCTCCCGATTGAATGCGAGATACCCTCTTTAAAACTAGATGTTGAACTCCTACCAAACACGTCTGCTGAGGAAGAACGTCTATTGTATCTTATGCGATTAGACGAAACTCGACGTGATGCTACTCTAGTCATAGAAGCTCAGAAAAAACGTGTCAAGGCCCAACACGACAAACATGTCAAGCCTTGCTTTTTCTCCGAAGGAGATCTCGTTCTCCTCTATGAACAAGATCGAGATATGCTAGGAGCTGGAAAATTCGAAGCCATGTGGCGAGGTCCTTATATCGTTCGACGAGTTTTGGAAAAAGGGGCTTATGAGTTAGTAGATTACGATGGTATCCCTTTGAGTGAACCCAGGAATGGGTTGTACTTGAAGAAGTACTATGCATAAAATCATCTGTGCATGAGTACTTGTATTTTTATTGTATCATACTTCTTGTGTGTTACTATAGCTTGCTTTCTTCATTATTTGGTCTCTGCCCTTATGTGACGTTGTGTTTGATTTCCAGATGTTGGAGTCTTCGCTACCCTACATTGGCTTCATTAATGGCACTAGCCATAGTACTCAGAACCTTGCTTCCACTGCATGGGAAATTTACGCCACTACAAACGAACTTGTCTCCTTACGAGGTGTGTGTCTCGGTTGTGAGACCAACAATATTGTAGAGTATAGCACCATTATCGAATTGTTGATTGATGCTATCTCGCTCGGAATCCGTCATTTGGTTGTGTGACTCGATTCGTAGCTTGTAGTACTACAATTAAGTAATGTCTATACTATTCGAAGTCCTACTTTGTTACGGGTGTATTTGTGAATTCGCCTCTTGGAACGTTATTTTGATTATATTGAATATCAACATATTCCTAGATGTCTAAATACATTAACTGATGCATTGGCTAACTATGTATTAGACAGACATTTGGATCATTTATAAATCAATCACATCAATTTTCACACAACACAAGATAAACCGGTAGAAGCCGTATGTATATATAACGATCAAAAGAGTTTTTTACAAAAAGTTTTGTCCGAAGACCAAAATGTCAAAATCTGAAGCTCATAGCTTATACAAAGTGACGTCATGGATGATGTTCACGGTAACACACGACTGCCCGGGCAACCCTATGGAGAAATCGGCCAATGGACTCTGACACTCCTACTGTGTGACGCTGATAACGTCGTGGAACCTCTCCAAGAGGCATGTCTGGAATATCTGTTGTCAAAACCTCTAGGTTTTGTTCCACTGCTTGATAATCCTCGGTGTCCCATTGTGGCACCGGTGCCACCTCTCCTCGTCGCTGAATGGGAGAAGTACCAAGAGGTCGGTAAGGTCCCACATATGTGTCATCAACAATGAATTTTGTATTTAGTTTTTGGACGAACATATAAAAAACATTTGCATATGATAAAATTCACAAAAACATTTAAAAAGGAAAAAAATGTGTACTTCTTACCAAGTTCCCCCCACTGAGCACCCTCTGGTAGAACTAAGTCCGGATCTCCTCAGAAATCCAACCCGGCATAAGCATAATCGTCGACCATCAGCATCTGTGGTCGCAACCAGTCGAAGAAGGTATCATCATACTTGATAATTGGTCCAACTACGTGTCGGGCCATGAGCTGACACCATCTCAACATTCTTGGATCTGTGGGAGATGATAAATCCCACTCAACCTATAGTCTTAGTAATGGAACCCTCTTGAGAAAGAAGGACACTAACAAAGACCCATACCCGAATTTCTTCAGGCCGCCTCGTCTACATTTGGTCAACTGTTTTTTCATGCTACGAAGCACTGCATCTTCCCAGTTAAAAACTCGAGGCTCAGTACACTCTATGGCATACTGAAAATAACTCTGGAGTTCCATGTGAGGAGCGGAGATCTCAGCCATACGAGCAATGGTGAAAAAAATAGCGCGGAGGGTCAAATCCCGCACTCCCCAAATAACTACTTTCCCTTTCTTCCTCTCTGCCTCTAGAACACAGTGTAAGCGGAAATACTCACTCATGGGCAGCCCACCACCTCTACTACCAGTCAGGCTCATGTGGTACCCATGCTGTGACAATCCTGTCAAGAAGTAAATGTCCTCGATATCCAAGGACAATGTGTGGACACCTACATGAAATACTTGCTGATCGGGATCCCACATATGCACAAGGTACTCCAATAACCTGATTTGGGCCCTCATGCCCGGGATATGAAAGTACTTCAGAAGACCACAATTTCTCAAAGCAGCAATGGCATTATATTCTTCATTCTCCCTTTCACGCCATTCCAAAACCATTGTGATGGCCAAATACCTGCATAAGAGGCACAAGAAGAAGATTAATAACTCTACTCACAAGTTGGTGTCTTTTCATTGGGAAAATTTTAAATTTTTTTTTACACTTTGTTGTTCTCGCAGGTGCCCTTTAGGCACAGTGCGAGGTTCTCGCAGGCGCCTGTGGGCTCACCTACGAGAATGACCCATTCTCGCAGGTCCCGTGTAGCCCACCTACAAGAATGGATGAGCGCCATAATAAACCCCAAAAGAAACTCAAAATGATAGTTTTTTCCAATGAAAATGAAAAATTAAACCATGAAAAAGTAGAGGACAAAGTGCCTACCTCACTACCGCTGACGATTTGTCGAATGGATGCTCGTAACTCCCGCAATCTGACACCGAATTTCGAGGGTAAAAGGGGGGTTTTGGGGCTCAAATAGTGGTAAAGTTGAAATGATATGGTAAAAAGAGTTTTTACTTCTTTATATTTACTTTTACCATGTTATTGAATTTTTATAATTATTTATTTATTAAAACCTAATCCCTAATGTCCTTTTGAGTGTAACTTTTGCAGGCGTAACGACTTCGATGTTCATATACAGGGATGCGGACATAGTTTTTCTTCTTCATCGCATGTTTTGATTGTTTTTTATGGTTTTTGTATAAAACCTCGAGCTTGGTCTTTGTCCGTTCTCATGCTCGAAAATACATGAGAATGTGATCGAGCATACTTTTATCACTTTTTCGGGCTCAACAAGGTCATACGAAAAAGGAACCCCCCTGGAGTCCTCTTTAAGCTCTTTTCAGACTCTCTAAACATGAAAAGATAGCCGAGTGACCTTGCTATTTTCACGCTCAATAAAGTATTTGAAGAAAGCATCTGGTGGGCAATAATTTATCTCTTTTTCGGTCTCATCAGACTATTTTACGAAAAAGGAACTAAGAGTGTTCTCTTTTAAGTGTTTTTCCAAACTCTATAATCATGAAAAACCTTCGAGTTTTCTATCTTTGGACTCGTTAAACAAACATCGACAGACCTGTAATGGGACTGAACCACTCCTTCCTAGGGTTCGTTAAACATACTCCGAAGGATAATCTTATATCAACAAGCATATGTTATCCTCCTCAAGCTTGTGTAAAAATAAAGAGGTACTCGCCAGAAATGGTGGGGGAAAATTTGGGAAAGGGATATGTTCTCATCTTCATATTGATTGGCAGTAAGTGTCGCTCTTGAACATGACACCCCCTATTCATTATTTGAAGCCGGTTTGGGAAATCCATTTGTCTCTCATTCGATTTGCTACAAGGTCATACCCTGTGTCATCTCCGAGTCAATGCTGCCAAATCATTGGTCGTGTCATTCATATGTTCAAGAGAAGTTCATCTGAAACCTCTATTGAGTCGGCCATCTGCAGTTGTCCATTCTCTTCGTGTCGGCCTTCCCTGTGTCCAGTCCAACTTACATCATACTTTGTTTCACCTTCAAAATCTGTTACTCATTTTGTGTCATTGATGGGGGATACATCAAGGCCCTCCTGTGATGAGTTTTGTTCTGTCGACTTCATCTCATTATTCGGAAACAAGACTTAGAAATTCTTTGGTACCTTGGAACTTGCATGCCTCAATGGCAGGTTTCCTCGCTTTTGACAGTGGGTTTACATCATTGACCCCTGATCGAAAGATTTCGCCGAATGTTCGACTTCAACTCATTCATTCACACTCGATGGATTGTACTAGAGTACCTTGGGAGTCATTGACATTAATGGTGATTTCCCTCGCACTTATTAACGGTTTCATCAATGACCGGTAATCAAGTGGTTTCTGCCATGTTCGACCTCAACACATGTAATCACATGGTTAGATTCGTACTTTTGGGCGATGAGATTGAAGACCCTGGATATCATCTCTTTGTCCAGGTTGCGATGGAATATGTATAATTTACGACACATAGATCCACTTTGTATGTCTCGTGGCTATGTCGTCTTAATTTGAATTTTAGATCCACAGTGTATTCCTGGTGACTATGCTATATTTTGACGGCATGGATCCACAGTGTATGATTGGTGGCCATGACCTATGTTTATAATGTCATCCATCTGTGATATGAGTATGGGAATGCCTACCTCAGAATTAGTATATTTGATATTCTGCAGATGCTTGGTTGTTAGCAGGTTTCCGACTAGGTGTGCTCCTGGTTTCCGACACACACATGCAGTTTACAAAGTCTTTCGGCTGTCACTGGTTCCGGCCTCATACTTTGGGGGGAATTCTGTTACCCATGATTTTGGTCAATATTGATGGTGTATTGATGATGGTGTACTCAGGCTCCTCATAAGAACTTTCTCCTGAGAAAAGTGACATTCATCTCTTCTCAGAAAACTTACTTTTGAAGAGAGTTCACAAGTTGCTAATATCCTAGGGTGCAAGAATGACCCATTCTCACAGGCTGCCTTCAGCTAGGGTGTGAACTTCTCACACTGTGCTACATAGCTAGGGTGCAAACTTGTTCTAAAGCTTGGAAAAAGATGAAGTCTCGATGGTTCTAGAAGGGAATCTTCCAGAAGAATGGGTTGGCATTCGAATGGTTATCCTT
Source organism: Picea engelmannii (assembly GCA_009831015.1). Classification (NCBI taxonomy): domain Eukaryota; kingdom Viridiplantae; phylum Streptophyta; class Pinopsida; order Pinales; family Pinaceae; genus Picea; species Picea engelmannii. Next base: position 162,501 of record ML782319.1, on the reverse strand, counting down.
TTACTGGTTTCCCTGATATTGTGGGATCATTCTTATCCAAGTAACCATCTCATTCTCTCCTATATATTGATGGAATTCTCATGGAAAAGGTTAAGCAAGATTCATTGGAGAATTGGTGAAAGAATTGTGTGAAGGACTTAGCTTGAACTGGAGCTTGGAGACTCTAGCAAGTCTATCAAGAGGATTTGATCTTCTTCATACAAGGATCAAGCAAGTGTGTGTATTGGAGCCAAGAGCCACCAAAAGGAAGATTAGGACATCAAGACGATCAGGTTGTATCTTCTACTTTCGATTAATATGATATAGTGGCATGTCCTTTTCCCATAAAGTCATTCTCACTTTATTGTGTAATTCCTTGATCATACACATAAGTTGACAGTTGAATATATTTTGCTATCTTCACTTTGGTTGGTTTGTGTTGTCTTGGTCTTGACCTCACGAGAGCACTGGAACGAAGCGGGAGCATCAGAGACCCTAGGAAGTGATACAAAGGTATGTTACTTGTTCCTCCCTACTAGCTAATTCAATGATCAAAACTTAGGGAAAGAGTCATGTCTTGTCCTGTTTTGTTCTATATCCAGGTGGATCTAGGGAGATCTGTTAGTGTCTGCACCTACTGATTAGTCCGATAACAGTGGGTCTTCTCGAACTAGGTAATCGTTAACCTACAGTTCGAGCCACAATGGGAGTGCTAGTAGGCTGTGGCAGGGCTTCTCCCACACCTCTCCCTCAAAGTCTTTGGTTGTCGTGTGTGACCCATCTACTCCACATGTGAGTCTGGTTGGAAAACTATCGTCAACCTGCATCATCAATGAATCATGTCAACGATAATAATCAATCATCATAACATCTAATCATATGTACATATGTCATATCAACAACAATCAAACCCCAATAGTCCACTCCCTAGATCGATCTAGAGTCCAAGGGGTTTCATCGATGCCTCTGCATCTGCAATCTCCAAAGTCCTACACACTCAGGAGAATACAGTCAATAACACCTGTCTATGTCAATACAACAAAACAACATATCATCATATCCATAATGCCTCATGATCATAATCAAATTACCAATAGTATAATAATCCAGATCATTTGCAAGTGTACTCAAAGAATAATCTCACTCAGTGCATGTAAGAGCGAGATGTTACATTGAATCTTGCTTCAAGTTTAGGTTGGGAATTACAAACCTGGTGGTTTGGGATGCAAAAACATCAAAACCTCCATTTTTCATAATGGCTCTCAATATCTCTATTTTTTACGTTATTTTTAAATAATATATACAAATCCATCATTCATTGATGAAACTACATACACACTTATAGATCCTACTATGCAATTTCAAATATATAATTAAAAAGAAATGCATTGTTTAACAATTTAATTTTATTTATATCTTAACATATATCGGAATCTTAAAATACTTATGTCTTTTGTTCGAGGCAAAGAAAAAATCAAGATTTTACAAAAATTGATTCTTTATAGTCATAGTTCATAACTACTATTTATCACCTTACCCATTATTTTTTTAAATTATGTGCTCAATAGTATATATGGAGATGTACAATTTAAAAAAAATAAAAATAAAAATAAAAATTGATATATCAAGATCTACAATTAAAAAAAATAAAAAATTGTTTGATTATGATAAGACCCTCAAACCTTGGGTTAATGCGCGCGCACACACACACACACACATTTGATATTGAGCTTCAATAAAAATATTTATTTTATTTGGATGATATCATTTCAAAATCTGTCTGAGTGGCAAAAGAGTTCTTCTCCTTTGTCCCATAAAGTCGCACCCTCCCTACAGTAGCATAGAATATGATTCAAGGTTTTCTCATCCTTCCATCATATCATATAGATATAAGGGCCTTCAATTTCTCTCTTGATTAGTTTTTCATAGGTTACAACTTTTCATCTCAAATCAAACCATAAGAAATTTGAAATTTTTGGCCAAAGCATGGTTGCCAGATGTATTTCCAGTCTCTCTTCCTATTTTATTTTGTCAATCCTACAACCAATAAATATGCTTCCTAGACCTTAAAAATCCCTTCTCCTATGCTCCCCCATCTCATAATATCTGAAACCTCTCTTCCTCAGATTTGTTGAAGTTGCATCTCCTCCTCCAATCCCTTTTTGACTTATTCAATCCAAGTTATAGGCCATTCCTCTAGCTTCTTCCACATTCTCTCGTATCCCTAATTTGTATCTCCCCTCTTTGTCCAATAATGGTGCACATGGGTCCATCCTAACCTCTTCACGGAGTCCTTCATTTGTAACAATCCCTATTTTCCCTCTATTGTGGGGAGTTGTTCCCACACATCTTCCCAAAATAGTGTAGACCTGCCATTATGAACCTCCCATAAGCTCTCTTTTTGGATGACTTCTCTATTGGTCCAATAATTATGCTAGATGAGTGATCCTAGTCTAATTCCCTTCATCTTGATTAGGTATTTCTAGGGAATGCCAGGGGCATACTTCTCCTTCCATGTTTTGGCTCACATGGCTTCTAGGATTTTCACCCATCTCCACTAGAGTTTTTCTTCCAAGGTTTGTCCAATGAACTAAGGATCTCTGATACATAAGCCTACATGATATTCTGGACCACACAGTTTGTCCCAGGCTACCAGAGCCCACTTTTTTTCTTTTAATCCTACCCCCATAGGAAATCTCGTTGAATAATTTGAATATTTTTTAAGACACCTTTAGAAGCTGCCAAGACTAAAAAAAGATAGAGAGGCAACAAGCTCAGAACTAATTTGATTAACAAGATCGACCCTGGGAGGGTAAGAAAGTGATGGTTCCAATTATAAATTTTTGATCTAAATTTTCCAACAACTCTTGCCAAAAGGAATTTCAAATGGCTCTCTAAGAGTGGGGCTCCTAAGTACTTGGAAGGTATATTTTCCCATTGGAATCTTAGAATCAAAGAATATTTCTTTTAATATATCCACAGTGAAGGATCATATCCTGTCATTGAGGGGGTTGGGGGGGGGGGAGTGAATCAGTGACACTATAATTTTATCCATTTTTCTTTTGTTAATGAAAAAAACATTTTAACACAAACTTTTATCGTGGAACCTAATTGGGAAAACCACAAACACTTTTCTGTTAATTGCAAAATTTTGTTTTACAAGTTACATAGAAAGAATATGATCTTCCTCTTAGATCAAAACCCAATGATTAGGATGCACCCACACTCTTTTTCACCAACACCAACTGGTAGGAGGTTACAACCCCCTATTTAGTCAGCTACAACTGACAAGGAAGCACCTACTCCCTGCAGGATCTAGCTTGCCCTTGCATCACCCAACCACCCTTAAATTTTGAATCTGGAAAACTTCTATATCATGTATTCATTTCTTCTCTCTCTGCTTTTGTGATTTAATATATCTTCTGATCTCGACTGCAGAGACACTTTCTTCCCACCGCTCTTTCTCATTTATATACTCTTCCAACTGGTGTGAACTATGAATCATTGTGTCCCTTTGTTTGGACCATCGCACCTCTTCATTAACAATAATATCATTTGTTTTCTTTATTCAATATTATTGAGAAACCTTTTCAAGTTAATGAAAATGCTTTTTATTAATTGATCACATGATCGATTTCATTTAACTTAGTTTCATGTCTTTGCAAATATTGCAAAAATCAATTCTGTAGAGGCACTTCCTTCAAACCATTTACATGTGACCATAGGCACATAATTATGGGCTTATTATTTTAAGCATTGTCTCTTATTTCTCCATTTTCCTTTTAGCCCCCATATTTACAGTGATGGAACCCTGTTCTTCGATACTTTTTCCTTCGGGACGTCAAGCCTTTGCAACCTTTCAAATCTCCCGAATCAGATTCCACCGAACTAGATCAGATGATCAACATTTGTTCTTTTGTTAGTTGGATGATCCTAGCTTGATCAGAGGTTTCTAACAAATCGATGACCGTGACTTAATCTACTGGTGAGTGAACAATTCATGTTTATTTCAGGAGTTCAGGGCTTTGAGGGTTCGGATAATCGCTACTCCAATTTCCTCCGGAGTGATCACCTATCGAATAAGTCATAAAACGATGGAGACCGCTTGTTGTCGTTTTAACACTTCCACTTACACTATCCTTCCATTGTACTTGATCAACGGTCATGTTTTAATCTCCTTATGTGATGGATGACTGTTGATACTTCAAGACTTCGGGACTTAGGGAATTTGCTGGTGGTGAAAATCTCAAAGTAAAAAATCTTGGAGTGACGTAACTTGCTGAAGTTGATCTCTTCATATGGCACATGTTCTTCTCCTTGATCTAATGGTCAAGATAATTTTTTAAGTGTTCCACTGATCGAATGAATCATATCCACTTCAGGACTTCGACCTTCGAGAATTCGGTTAATTCAATTTCTCCACTTCCCAGTTCTCCCAAAGTGTTAACCTCGAGTAACTTGACTTCATCCAATGGTCATTATTTAACCCGAAAAGGCTTAACATGATTCAACGACTATCGAGAATTCGACTATTCAAGATCTCGAGCCTTTGGCCTTGCTTATCCTATCCTTCTACTTTCCTCAATCCGACAGTCAAGATATCTTCCGAAGTGTTTCCTCAGATCAGATGACTTACGTCTATTTTGGGATATTTGTGGCTTACTCTGTCCTTCCAGTAAACATTATATGATGGTACTGATATCTCTCGTATTGTTCTTCATATCAGCTGATTCACATTTACTTCAGGACTTCCTATCGAACGATCTTCATCTTTTCTTATCCTATATTTCCACTTAACTTGATCCAACAGTCGATGTGGATTGTAGAACCATAACTTGTGTTTGGTTTAATTCGTCGCCCAAACTATGCAATTGAAGTTGTGCGATTGTTGGTGGGTCAACCACAGTCGTCGATCTTTGAATCAATGAGATCTTCACGATCTAGAAAAATTGCGAGATTGGAAATAACGTATAGTTTAATTCTCCCTTTGCGCTCTGCAATCAATCCTTTCCCTTGATTTGGCTCTTGCATATCCAACAGTCTCAGTTTATCCTATGGGGATTTCAATCCTGATCATGTTTCTACACTGTTCTTTCCCTTATGCGCTTCATGTGCTTCATCTCTTCTGAACTTCTGATCTTCAGTCGCTAACCCTTCAGAGCTCTTAATTCGTTAGTCCTTTTGTACATGGATTTTCATCTCTTGGTCCATACCAACTCATCATTATAATGTAAAGTTATTGGTTGTTGACATAAATGACAATACGTCCAACAATCTCCCCCTTTGTCATTGAGGGCAACACTCTAACGTCGTACACAAACTCCCCCTGCGATGATGATTTTCTCTATGAAGTTACTCTCCCCCTTTGACATCAATGGCAAAGGGTTGCTCCCCCTATGGTAATGCTTTGTCTATCTGAATGTTGCTGGCCAGAATCAGAACTCAAGTAACTTCTCCTACAATCATACTTTTCTTTTCATAACTGAATGACTCCTCCTAAATTTGATCATTGTCTCCCCTTGAATTGATGCCTCATTTTCTTGAGAGATTAGATTGGAAGAGGGAATACTCCCAATCGTTTCCTGAGATATTAAAATACATATCTGCTTAAGGGTTTAGTGAAAATATCTACAACCTGTTCTTGTGTTGGGACATATTCCAATTTAATGTTCTTATTTTCATAATGATATCTTAAATAGTGGTATTTTATTGGATTGTGTTTTGATTTGGAGTGTTGGATAGGGTTCTTGGAGAGACTTATAGCACTTGTATTATCACAATGGATAGTAGTGGGTTCAACAAACACCATTTTTATGTCTTGTAAGGTTTGTTTCATCCATTCCACTTGTGTGCAACATTCTGTTGCTGCAATATACTCATCTTTAGTGGTAGACAAATAAATTGACGACTGTTTCTTTCTCATCCAAGATACCAATGATTCTCCCAAGAAGAATGCTCCTCCACTTGTACTTTTTTTGTCATCTACACAACTTGCCCATTCTAAATATGAATAGGCTTTTAAAGTGAATTAATCCTTGCTAGGGTACTACAAACCAAGATCTATGGTTCCTTTCAAATACTTAAAGATTCTTTTCACATCTTGAACACAACTCTCTTTCGGTGTTGTTTGGAATCTAGCCACCATCCCAACAACTTGCTTGTCATCAGGTCTGGAAGTTGTTACATAGAGTAAACTACCAATCATTGATCTGTAGTGTTTTGGGTATACAACTTTGGACTAATATTCCTTGCTCAATTTGCATCCACCTATGATAGGTGTACTAACAGGTTTGCAATCCTCTAACTAGAATTTCTTAAGCATATCTTTAACATACTTGGACTGATGGATAAATAATCCTCTTTTGGACTGTACTATTTGTAATCCAAGAAATAAATTCAGTTTACCAAGCACAGACATTTCAAACTCTTGCTTCATCCTCCTGGAAAAGTCCTTACTCATTTTTTCATCATCACTGCCAAATATAATATCATCAACATATACTTCCACAATAATCATGTTATCACCAACAATTTTACAATAAATATTACTATATGTTGATCCTCTTTTGAGGCCTTGTACTTGTAAATAAGAATCTATCCTTGCATACCATGCTCTGGGTGCTTGTTTTAGCCCATATAGTGCTTTATTTAGTTTACAAACATAGTCTCCTTTGTTAGTTAATTGAAATCCTTTTGGTTGCTCAATATAGACTTCCTCTTCTAAGTTTCCATTGAGAAATGTTGACTTGACATCCATCTTGTATACTTTAAATTTTTTGTAGCTGGCAAAAGCTAAGAACATCCAAATTGCCTCTAATCTAGCCACAGGTGCAAAGGTTTCTTCAAAGTCTACCCCTTCAACCTGAGCATACCCTTTACATACCAATCTGGATTTATTCCTGATTACTTTCCCATTCTCATCCACTTTGTTTTTATACACCCATTTAGTTCCAATGACATTCTTATTTTTTGGTCTTGGAACTAGTTCCCAAGCTTGATTTTTTTCAATCTGGTCCAATTCTTCATTCATAGCATTGACCCAATTCTCATCTTTACATGCCTCTTTGATTGGGCTGGGCTCAATATGTGAAAAACCTGTTATTTCTGCCTGATACAACAATTTTCTTCTTGTGTGCACTCCATTGCTTTTATTTCCAATAATCAATTCTTCAGGATGATTCTTTTGAGTCATTCTTGAAGGTGTCTTTATGTCTCTTCTTGGGGATTCTTTTCTTATCTCTTCTTCTCAAATATCTTCCTCGTCTTCACTAGTATCCATATGATCCTCTTCCTTTTATTCTTTATTTTCTTCTACTTCTACTACTTGTGCACCATGTGACTCATCATCAACTTCATCTTCATTGTCAAGTATAGTCTCTTGATGTTTGATGCTTATTGTTTTTAAATCATCCACCTTGACATGTGCACTCTCAACAATATTATGTAATATAATATTGTAGCATCTGTATTCTTTCTTGGTAGAAGCATATCCAAGAAAGATACCTTCATCAGATCTAACATCAAATTTTCTGAGATTCTCATCAAGCCTTTTGATGTAGCACTTACTTCCAAAGACCTTGAAGTATTTTACCGAAGGAGATCTTCCAAACCATAGTTCATAAGAAGTCTTATTACTATTAATCCTGAGATGAACTATGTTCAATACGTATACTGTTGTGCTTACATCTTCCATCCAATATCCATCAAATAATTTTCTTCATTGAACATAGTCCTTGAAGCCTCCTGGACTCTTCTATTCCTTCTCTCATCAATCCCATTTTGTTGAGGTGTCCTGGCAACAAAGAATTGTCTTTTCATTCCATGGGTTTCACAGAAGAGGTCAAACTCTTTTGAGGTGATGTAAATCCCTTCATTAGGGCTTCAAGTTAAATGGTAAATTTGTAATCTAAATTGCTTTTCCTTTCTTGGACATGACATCAAATTTTTATTTTTGTTTACATTACAACAAATCTAACTAATTTATGTTGAAGTTCTAGCAAAATTAACCAGCTAAATATTAAATTCTCATTTTATACAGTCCAAAATAGTCACAAAATAGATTACTCAACATATTACACAATTTCAATACATAGGTACATATCATAACTTTCATTCAGACAAAATTAGTACCATATCTTTCATTCAGAAAAAAATAATACTGGTAAAATACCTCTTGAAGAAGAAGTTTGTCATTTTCTTTCATGTTGCTGCTAACTGCCTTTGCTAATTGCCTGAAGACTTCTTGAAATTGCCTGAAAACTGAATATTTTCCTCCCAGCCATCTAGGAACAAAGCCTCTCCAACTCCCTAGCTCCAGGAACCTTTGCGGTTTCCTGGCCCCGGAGCCCAAAATCCCTAGCAACCCCGGTGCCCCCAGTGACAAACCTCCAACAAGATCCTCCCAAAAAAATCCACAACAAGCTCCTCAACAAAAACCACCCCCGATCCTCCAAAAAGAAAAAGACCCCTAATACAATCCTCCCCCCTTGCCTTATCCTCCCCTCCCATCATTCACCGCCTTCTTCCTTCATTTAATTCTCAACTACCCTCCCTCAATTAGGTGTCAACCACCTTATCCCCTTTTCATTAATGGGTTGATCTTTCGATACAAAATAATAATTTATAATTTATTAAACTGGATTTTTTAAATAGATATTTAATCATCAAATTAATTAATTAAACCAATATACATTCAACAAATATTTAACCAAGACAATTAATTAGTTAAACTAATATACATTAAACAATTATTTAAATCATGATAATTGATTAATTACTTAGGGTTGTTACAGGTGAACTCACCACCATTGTCTGATCTAAGACATTTGATTTTTGTCTCCTTTTCATGTTCAACAAGGGTCTTAAAAGCTTTGAATTTTTTAAGTTCTTCTAATTTTTCCTTGAGAAAACATACCCAACCCATTCTAGTAAAATCATCAATGAAAAACATAAATTAGGACTCTCCTTGCAAACTCTTGGTCCTTGTAGGTCCACAGAGGTCAGTGTAAACAAGCTCTAAAGGTTTTAAGGTTGAGTATTCCTTTGTTTTGAATCTTATTCTAGTTTGCTTCCCTAGTTGATAGTGTCTACACATAGGATTTGAGGGCTTTATGATATTTGGTAAGTTTCTCACTGCCCCAAGTTTGTTGACTTTCACTAAATTGTCAAAGTTAATGTGCCCCAACCTTCTATGACATAACCAACTTTCATCTACTAAATTTATATGACACTCCTCATTCAATTTTTTATTTAGTATATATACATTCTTGGGAGTTATAAGAGCAGTACCAACCAATTTTCTTGAGTCCTCTCTCCTAATCTCACATTTTTGGGAATCAAAGATGCAAAAGTGCCCCTGATCACAGGTTTGGCTGACACTTAATAGGCTAGGTTTCAGTTTTTCAACAAGAAACACATCCTTGGCTTTGTCTTTTCCCAAACTCATAGTGCCTTTCCCAATTATGTTAACTGAAGCATTGCCACCAAATGTAACTTTGCCCTTTTGTTTCTTTAAGTTCAAAAACTTGTCCTTGCTTCCTGTCATATGTTTTGAGCACCCACTATCAACATACCCGACATCTTCTTTATCTTGGGATTTTAAGGCAATAAGACATTCCTCCTTTGATGTTTTTTCCTTCCAAAGATTCTTTTTCTCTCTAATGAACTTTGGTTTTTTTGAGACTTCCATTATTTTTCAATTACTGGCTTTATGTCCATAATTATGACATCTCAAGCATTTTAGGTTCCCTTCTTATAGAGGTGCAAAGGAGTTATAATTTCTTCTTTTAACTTGATTTACTGTTTGGTTATCTTTAAGGTTATAGTTCTTAACCATCAAGTTTTTCCTTCCATATGCTCTACAATTCATAACTTTGTGTCCAAAATTAGAGCATGCAAAGTAATAACCAATGAAAATGTGAGGATACATATTTTGATAAACCTTCTTTGGAGTTGTCTTATATTTATTCTTGATGGGTGGAAGTAGTCCTCTGGAGTTCTGATCATTACTTGTCTTTTCTTCATATTTATTCTTGAATGTACTGAGGAGAGTAGCTGCATAATATTTTGAGTTAACTTGGTTTTCTTCTTGAGAATAACCTATTCCATTTTTGTTACCTGGATCCCTTTGTTTGGTAATAATCTTATCTAAGACTTTAGAGATATTTTCATATCTTGTTTGAATAAGTTTCGTATGAAGTTCTTTTCTTAGGTGAACTAATTCTGCCTCCATTCTTTCACAGGTTATTTGTTTATCTTTAAGAGACTTCTATAGAATTTTTTCCATCCTATTTTCTTCTAGGATTTGGTTTTTCAGATTACTCATGATTTTCTCCATCTCTTTTTCTTTCTGTTTATGTTTTTCCTTTTGTTCAACTACAAAACTTTTCAGCTTTCTATATCTGGTTTTGTATCTTCTTAATTCATCTAAGGCATTGAGAAGTTCTTCTTCCATATTAACCTCTGCTTCATCTTTTGACTCTTCCTCATGCTCAATTTCTTCTATCTCATTATGTTGTTCAATACCTAGAAAAAGGACTTCATCATCACTGTCACTAGACTTTGATGAGCTGTTGTTTTCTTCATTTGTGTAAAAATTATTATTCCCTTTGTAAAAAAAAATCTTGTAGTTGGTTTTTTCCTTCTTCTTGTATTGTTTAATTGTGTCTTCTTCATCTTCAGGTTCCTCCTTGGGATAGGGACACTTAGCTTCAAAGTGGCCAACCTTGCCACAATTAAAAAATTTGAAAGGAAGATTTCCTTTGTACCTCCCCGATCCTTTCTAAAGTTTTTTAATAAATTTGGCTTCTTCTATATCAGATTCTTCATGATGGCTGGGTTGAGGTTTTTGCTTCTGATTTTTTTTTTCTTGAGCACCTTGAATGTTGCCTCTCCTTTTGGAAGGTTTTCATGACCTAATCTTAACTCATAGGTTATGAGGATTCCATACAATTCATCCATGGTGAGTTTATCTAGATTCTCTCGATCTTCAAGAGTGGACACTTTAGGATTGTATATGATAGGTAGTGTTCTTAGTATCTTTTCAACTAACTCATTGTCTGACACTTCTACTCGCAAACCTCTAATTGCATTAACAATATTATCAACTCTTTTGAAGTACTCTGAAATATTTTCTTCATCCTTCATTTTTAGACCTTCATATTGTACTTTGAGAGTCTGGAGTTTGGCCCTCTTTACCTTGGAATCTCCTATATATATAGTTTCCAATTTATCCCAGAGATCTTTTGCATTATTACAGTTTAGTACTTTATCAAGGATTTTCTTACTCAACCTATCTTGTAGGGTGTTTAAAGCCTTTGTATGTTCCCAACATTTCTTCTTGTCTTTTGCTTCTATGGGAGTGGATTTTGGAACATCATATCCCTTTTCAACTAATGTCCATACTTCTAGTCAAATGGACATCAGATAGATTTTCATTCTAACACTCTAGAAGACATAGTCTTCACCATCAAATAGGGGGACTTTTGATGACATCTTCAACTGTTGATCCATTCTGATGTATAATTATCTTCTAGTGATTTAAACCTTTAGTGGAGACCTACTCTGATACCAATTGAAGGATCAGATCCTGTCACTAAGAGGGGGGGGGGGGTGAATCAGTGACACTATAGTTTTATCATTTTTTCTTTTGTTAATGCAAACAAAATTTTATCATGGAACCAAATTGGGAAAACCATAAACACTTTTCTATTAACTGCAAAATTTTGTTTTACAAGTTACATAGAAAGAATATGTTCTTCCTCTTAGATCAACACCCACTGATTAGGATGCACCCACACCCTTGCTCACCATCACCAATTGGTAGGAGCTTACAACCCCCTATTTAGTCAGCTACAACTGACAAGGAAGTACCTAATCCCCTGCAGGCTCCAAACTACCATTGCACCACCCAACCACCCTTAATTTCCGAATTTGAAAAACTTTTGTATCATGTCTTTACTGCTTCTCTATCTACTTCTATGATTTAATATATCTTCTGATATGGAATGCAAAGACACTTTCTTCCCACCACTCTTTCTCGTTTATATACTCTTCCAACTGGTGTGAACTATGAAACATTGTGTCCCTTTGTTTGGACCATTGCACCTCTTCATTAACAATAATCTAGTTTGTTTTCTTTATTCAATATTATCGAGAAGCCTTTTCAAGTTAGTGAAAATGTTTTTTATTAATCGATCACATGATCGATTTCATTTAACTTAGTTTCATGTCTTCACAAATATTGCAGAAATCAATTCTATAGAGGCACATAGTTCAAACCATTTACATGTGACCAAAGACACAGAAATACATGCTTATTAATTTAGACATTGTCTCTTCGTTCACCCTTTTCCTTTCAGCCCCCATATGTCCAGTGTTGGAACTGTGTTCTTCGGTGCTTCATCCTTTGGGATGTCAGGCCTTTGCAACCTTTCAAATCTCTTGAATCATATTCCAGTGAAACAGATCAGATGATCAACATTCATTCTTCCATTAGTCGGACGATCCTGGATTGATCAGAGGTTTCAAAAAAATTGACGACCATGACTTAATCTACCAGTGAGTGAACGGTTCATGTTTATTTCATGAATTCGAGGCTTTGGGGCTTTGGATAATCGCTGATCCAATTTCCTCTGGAGTGATCACCTGTCGAATAAGTCATAAAACGATGGAGAACACTTGTTGTCAGTTTAGCACTTCCACTTACACTATCCTTCCACTGTACTTGATCAACAATCACGTTTTAATCTCTTGATGAGATGGAAGACTGCCAATACTTCGGGACTTAGGGAATTTGTTGGTGGTGAAACTCCTGAAGTAAAAACTCTCGGAGTGACGTAACTTGCTGACGTTGATCTCTTCATATGGCATATGTTCTTCTCCCTGATATAATGGTCATGATACTTTCAGAAGTGTTCCACTGATCGAACGAATCATATCCACTTCAGGACTTCGGCCTTCAGGACTTCGGTTAATTCGATTTCTCCACTTCCCAGTTCTCCTGAAGTGAGATTCCCCAAAGTCTAAACCTCGAGTAACTTGACTTCATCCAATGGTCATTATTTAACCCGAAAAGGCTTAACACAATCCAATGGTTGTCGGGAATTCGAATATTCAGGATCTCGAGATTTTAGCCTTGCGTATCCTATCCTTCTAATTTCCTCGATCCGACGGTCAGGATATCTTCCAAAGTGTTTCCTCAGATCAGATGATTTACGTCTATTTCGGGAAATTTGTGGCTTACTCTGTCCTTCCAATAAACATGATCTGACGGTCCTGATATCTCCGGTAGTGTTCTTCATATCGTATAGTTCAAATTTACTTCGGGACTTCGTATCAGACGATCTTCGTCTTTGCTTATCCTATATTTCCACTTAACCTTATCTATGGTTTAATTCATCGCCCAAACTCCGCAATTGAAGTTGTGCGATTGTTTTTGGGTCAACCACAGTCGTCGATCTTTGAGTCAACGAGATTTTGACGATCTAGAAAAATTGTGGGATTGGAAATAACATATAGTTTAATTCTCCCTTCTCTCTTCGCAATCAATCCCTGCCCTTGATCTGGCTCTTGCATATCTAATGATCCTAGTTTGTCCTATGGGGATTTTGATCCCGATCATGATTATGCACTGTGTTTTCGCTTATGATCTTCATGTGCGTCATCTCTTCTGAGCTTCTGATATTCAATCGCTAACCCTCCTGGGCTCTTAATTTGTTAGTCCTTCTGTACATGGATTTTCATCTCTTTGTTCATACCAACTCATCATTATAACGTAAAGATATCGGTTGTTGACATCAATGAAAATACGTCCAACACATAGGGGTATTAAAGAAATGAATTTGAGATTTCGTTATTTTTATCAGTGTTCTTGACATTTATTTGTAGATATCTAGCAGGTTTTTGATGGATTTTTCCTCTCTCACTATGGGGATTCCCATGAGGAAATCATCATCCTCAAATTGGAGGTGAGTGACCGACTCATAATCAGTTTGATTTTTCAATCCTTTTATCTTTCCATCTGATAGATCCTTCTGAGTAAACCTCTCGAGACCCTATGCCAAGATTATATACAGATAAGCGGATGAAGGGTCTCCCTATATGATCCCTCGGGATGGGTTAACAGTCTTAGAGGGATATATATTAATCAAGATAGAATAGAAGGCTGGGGATATTAGGAATTTAATCCATTGGATCTAGTCCTGATCAAACTGAAATTCCTCCAACATTTTCTGCAAGAAGTTCCAACTTATTTGATCATAAGCTTTAGAGATGTCCAATTTTATTAACATTCTAGGATTCTTGGATGTTTGAAGTGATTAGATAGTTTCACAGGCTACTATTATTCCATCCAGAATTTGGTGCTCTTCTAGAAAGACCCCTTGCTTTGGAGAGATAATGAATTTTAGGAGAGGTTTGAGTCTGTTTTATTAGTTTATATATCATCTTGTATATCATATTATATAGAGATATAGTTTTGAACTTATCTTATGTGTTCGCCTCTTTCTCCTTAGCGATTAATGTTATACATGTGGCATTGAAATACTGAAGAATGTCTTTGGAGGATCTTGATTCTTACACTACATCCCATATATATTTCTCCAATATTTTCCAGTAGGCTTGAAAAAAATTTGTGGTGAATCCATTTGGTCATGGTTCTTTTCCCGAGGCCATCTCCTTCGCCATCCTTTCTTCTTCCTCTAAGGTTTTCGAGATCATGAGGTGCTAGTTTTGTTCAAGAGTAACTATATTTGGGATGCATCCTGTGATATTTTGAATGATTACTTCTCTATTATCTACTGGTTATGCTAGAAACTATTGGAAATGGGACACTGATTCATTCTCTATTTCCTCATTTGTTTCCAATTTTTCTCTTGATGTTGTTTTCAACCTTGTAATCCTATTCTGGTTCTTTCTTTGCAATATAGAGTTATGGAAGAACTTCATGTTTTTATCCCCTTCCTTCAACCATTCAAATCTCAATTTTTGTTGCCATATAATTTCTTCCTACTTGTCTCTATTATTCAGTTCTATTCTTATATGATCCTCCTTATTGTTTGCTTCATCTATCTATTCACCCGCTATTACCTCGATTTGAATGGTATCCATATCTATTTCCAGTCTTCTCTTCTCTTCAAAATTTTTATTGAAGACCTTTTTATTCCAAATTTTTATTCTCATCTTGACATGCTTGAGTCTTTGCTAGAATTGGTACATCTTGGTGCCATAGAGATCTGATTTTTCGGTCCACCATTTTTCTGTATTTATCATAAAATGTGAATGTTCCATCCATAACTTCTCGAAATGGAAAGGATTTGGTCTCGGGGCCAATTTTCCTTCCCAATATAGGAGGATAGGCCAATGATCAGATCCATAATAAGGAATAACATCAGCCGATATAGCTCATTGTTCCTAAAACATTGTCTTAGTGGCCAAGAATTTGTCTAGTCAAACTGAAATTTGTCTGTCTACCTTTCTTCTATTACTTCAGGTGAACAATCCACTAATAGTTGGGATATCAATTAACTATAAATTCTCAATCCATTCCCTAAATGATTCACTTTTTCCATCTAGTCTTTTGATTCCACCTTTTTTCTCCAACAAAGACATGATCATATTGAAGTCTCCTCCAATAATCCATTTTTTATCATGAAACAAGGTCCCCAAGTAATTTATAGATTATAAGAATCCCCTCTTTAACTGTGGAGATAACGTTTCATACACATTAGATCTATATCCTTGGCATTGAGTACCTATCTCTGTGAATTTTAAAGTTATGATTCTCGAGAGGTTAGTGTGAATAAGCATATTCCATTTCACATGATCCCACATGATATCCATACCACCTGATGCCCCCTCCACTTCTACCACATATATCTCACATCCTTTCCACACTTTCTTGGAAATTTTGACCATTTTCCCCTTATCACATTTTGTTTCCTAAATCATTACTACCTTTGTCCATTCTTGTGTAATTTATTTTTTTAACATTCTGTGTTTTGATGGGGCATTTAGTCCTCTCACATTCCATGTCATTAGATTCATATTATCACTTCTATTGTGGTTGGAAATATCTTTCCAGGAGCCATAGCATTTGTCCCGAGTCCACTAAGTGTGATCTTGTTTCCTATATTACCTACTTGTAGGTTTTTCGTCCCCTCTTGTTTTCTTCATTGTTTTTTTTTTAGTATTTTTAGGGGATTTTTCTTAATCCCCATACTTCCTGACACTACTACAGGGATCCTTATTACTTCCCCCTTACCTCTGCTTCCTTGCATTTTACTTTGTAGATTATTTTGTTGGCCTATTTTCATTTCATTAATTTCTTGTTCTCCATGCCCTTTTGTCAACATTTGCATGTCTATTTCCACCTTCTCAAGATCCATCTCCCATGTCTTCTCTTCCTATGTGTTCTATACTTGTGCTACTTCCATATCTTCCAAATCTTTCATCTCATATTACCCTTCTTTCATTTCATCTATATGAATATTTAGATATGACTTCCTACGCTTTTCCACATATTCTTTTGGTAGTGCTTTTGTATTATTTGGTTCTTCTTGGAGTTCCTCAATGATTTCCTGATTTCTTCCCTCCTCCAATGATTTGAACCTATTTTTGTTGTTTTTACCTTCATTTGTTGTTGGTTTATTTGGTCGTCTCCCAACTTTTCACTTCCCTTAGATCTTAGTGAAGCCTTCCACATCTATTCCTTCTTGTATTTTTCTAAGTTTGGGATTTCCATTTAAGGGATAATCTCAGAATAAATGGCCATGGATATGACATTTTCAACATCTGAAAGGAATATGTTCATAATCCAGGGTCTGGCTCCATTCATTATCCTTGTATGACATTGTTACTGACTTCGGGAGAGCACTTGTGACATTCATGTATACACAAATCCTTACATACGATGTTTACTTTTCCATTCTTGTTACTACTGATACTTTGATGAAGGTTCCTAGGGTATTCCCTATACCTTCAAGTATTTCCATTTCCCAAAATTCTTGAGGTAATGAATACATCCTAATCCAGACCGGAGCCTCCACAAAGTCCTCTTTTTTTGGGAAAATATTTCAGTCTAGTATCCTAAATGGAGGCATGCTAAGTTGAAAAAATATGGTCCTTCCTTAATGACCCAATCTCTATCCTTAGGGTTAGAGGAAATTGTTGTAAAGAAGGCCTTGGACCCCAATTTTAGATCTACTTTCCCTTTTACTTTCCAACGTGAGTTCACCCATACCATTATATATTTCTCTAGTGGAAAAATCCCCATAAAACTTCTTATTAGAACATGATATTTCATATGTTGATTGTAGTTACATATGTTAGGAGAAGTGACCTCATACCTTGGTGCTAGTTTTTTTCAAGAGTAACTATATTTGGGATGCATCCTGTGATATTTTGAATGATCGCTTCTCTATTATCTACTGGTTATGCTAGAAACTATTGGAAATGGGACACCGATTCATTCTCTATTTCCTCATTTGTTTCCAATTTTTCTCTTG
>ML782319.1:120021-138252 GCA_009831015.1 Picea engelmannii | reverse complement strand
GTTTAAGGCCTCAAAACGGCTCTGGAAGTTCAGGACCCGAAAAACTGCTAAAAATAGTAAACTGTGCGGAAACTAAAAAACTGAAAGAAGCAATGGTGAGGGTCCAAGTGGAATAAGTGGGTGGCCACCAATATCCACCTGGATCATTCCTCCCCCCTTAGGAAGCAATGGTCCCCATTGCATTGAGTTCCTCCATGAGATGAGGAAACTTCTGTTGAACTTGGTCTCTGGTGAGCCACTTGCCTTGGTGAAGGAGTTGGCCTGCTTTGACAACTTGATATAGAGGTATCCTTTTTTGTCGGGTGTGCTTGATCTGTGTATCCATGATCTGATTAGTTCTAGATTGTTCCATGCAATCTGGATTTAACTCTGTTGGTGTGAGTTGTTCTGCCATGTCGGATGTGTCTAGTAGAGGTGGAAAGTAGGGCTGAAGACGGTCCACATTGAACACTGGGTGCAGACCAAGGAATGGTGGAATGATGAGCTCAAAGGCATTGTCCCCTATAGCCTTGGTGAGGGTGTACGACCCATATCGGAGTGGACGAAGCTTGCGTTAGGGTCCAACGAGGCGCTCCTTTTGCAAATGCAACCACACTTTGTCGCCCACCTGCAAGTTGTGTGGCACCCAATGTTGATCATGTCACTGCTTGTACTTAGCATTGGCTCTGTCCAAGATGTCATGAACCTGTTGGCGGATGTGTTGAATGCGCTCAATGAAGTTGTTTGCCTTGTCAGCCTCAGACTGTACATGAGATGAATCTTCCTGAGTAGCCACAAATGGCATGGCTATGTCAATGGGACATAGTGGCTGGAATACCAAGCCCACTTGAAAGGGGTTGTGGCTGGTTGAGCTATGGAGAGCCTGGTTGTAGCTATTTTGTACATAGGGGAGGCTCTCATCCCATGTGCGTGGATGCTTTGAATTGTACATGCGTAGAATGTGTACGATCATCCGGTTGACGACCTCTATCTGGCCATCAGTTTGTGGATGGAAAGTTGTGGACTTGGTGAGCTTGGTGTCCAGCATCAACCAGAGGTTGGACCAAAATGTACTGAGGAACCTGTTGTCTCGATCTGAGATGATATACTGTGGGATCCCAAAGTGTACCCACACTCGTTCAAAGAAGAGTTTAGTAGTGGCTTCTGATGTGATATTCTTCTTGTAGAACATCATAATGGACATCTTTGAGAATCGGTCGATGACCACAAAAACACAGTCATTGCCATGCTTAGTAGAAGGAAGGCCCGACATGTAATCCATAGAGATGGATTCCCAAGGTCGACTGGGGGTAGGAAGTGAAGTATAGAGGCCTTGCTTCTTGATGGTTGGTTTGTCAAAGATGCAAGTAGTGCAGGACTTGATGTACTTCCCGACATCCTGTCGAAGTTTCGGCCAATGGAAATACTTTTGCAGTACTGCCATGGTTTTCTCGACCTCGAAATGCCTAGCGACCTGA
The DNA here is from genome assembly GCA_009831015.1 of Picea engelmannii. Taxonomy (NCBI): domain Eukaryota; kingdom Viridiplantae; phylum Streptophyta; class Pinopsida; order Pinales; family Pinaceae; genus Picea; species Picea engelmannii. The sequence goes on along the minus strand of ML782319.1, from coordinate 136,795 downwards.
CTGTAGTGCGCCTCCCAAATCATCTTGGGACACTCACTTAAAGGAACACAAAGGTGTCCCGGGTGACAAAGCAGGGCATCCTAGAGGTGAAAATTGGGAACTTGCTTACCCTCCAAGAGTGTATTGTATGTGTGGCCGAATTCCATATCACTTGTGTAGAGAAGTGGCCAATCAGAAGTCTCGTGCCCACAAGAGTTGAGAACAGTGGTTAGAGCCATGATGGGTGGTTGACTGAGGAGGTCTACAAAATTAATGTTCAAATGAAACTGTTGCAGGTATGTGGACCACTTCTGATGGTGATCGTTTTGCAACTTCCCTTGTGTCTGTATGAACTACAAGGGTCGGTGGTCTGTGTGGATGACCGTTTCCTTTCCCAAAATGTAATGCTTCCATTGTCGACAAGCATGTACAATGGAATACATTTCTTTGTCATAAGTGGGATACTTTCGAACTGTGTCAGAAAGTGTCTCACTGTGATATGCCACTGGATGCCCATGTTGAGTAAGGACTGCCCCAATAGCATAGTTAGAGGCATCTGTCTCGATCTCAAATGGTTGTTGCAAGTTTGGTAATGTGAGCACTGGTGTAGAGAAGAGGCGATGCTTCAACTCCCCGAAAACCTTCTATTGAGATTCAAACCAAAATAATTTTTCTTTAGCTCCTCCCTTGGTGACTTGACTCAAGGGCCAAGTGATATGAGAGAATCCCAACACAAACTTGCGGTAGAAATTGGCAAGACCTAAAAAGTTGCGGAGCTCTGTTAGGGTGGTTGGGGCTGGCCAATCCCGAATGAATTGGATCTTTGTTGGATCCACATGCACCCCCCGCTCATCAATAATGTATCCCAGATAGTAAACCTAGGTCATGCCAAAAGTGCATTTCTCCAAATTGGAACACAACTTGTGTTGCCGCAATGTTTGAAGGACTTGTCGGATGTGGTGGAGGTTCTCTTCCCAAGTTTGGCTGAAGATCAGAATGTCATCCAAGTACACCACTACAAATGAGTTGGTGAATGTCCATAGGATGCCATTCATTAGCCTCGTGAAGGTTGGAGGGGCATTCGTCAACCTGAATGGCATGACCAACCATTTGAAAAGGCCCTCCTTAGATTTGAAGGTAGTCTTCCACACATCAGAGGGGTCGATTGGTACCTAGTGATACCCATAATTCAAGTTGATCTTGCTAAAATATTTCTCCCGTTGAGTTGGTCCAGAAGGTCATCAATCCATGGGATCGAGTACCTATTCTAGACAATGATCTTGTTTAGTGCTCGATAGTCAATGTAGAGTCCCCAAGTCCCATCCTTCTTCTGCACCAACACGATCGGGCTCCCACAGGGTGATGAACTCGGCAGGATGTGACCTTTCTACAACAGCTCCTGAATCTGCCTCTTGATTTTGTCATTCTCCAGAACAGAGCGTTGATAGATGGGTCCATTGGGTAGCGACGCGCCTGGGGTCAGATCGATGGGGTGCTTGACCTGGCAGTGTAGAGGCACCCCTACAGGGGAGGTGAAGATGTCCTTGTACTCCTCCATGACCTTATCCATTTGTTGTTTTTGTGCAGCGGGGCCCTGTCTGGAGGTCATGGCCACAGTCTTCCTCTTTCCCTAAGGGTGGATCATTAGGAAAACAAATTTCCTGGTTTTGGAAATGAGCTTACTGCATTGTTTTGCAGTAACCAAAGAGATGGTGGTAAGCGGTGCTATCTCCGGTATCCTGTACAACTTATTACCCAAAGTGATAATAATAGTACGAGGTCTGGACTCATACACAACATGTCGCTTCCACAAGTACGGTTGGCCTAATAATACATCAGAAACATCAAGAGGAGCAATGTCACATAATACCTCATCTGTGAAGGGCTTGATGCTATAGGGAAGGCGACATTGTTGGATGACGCGGAGGTCTCGTCCTTGGTGCAACCACCCGATGGTGTATGGTTGTGGGTGTGTTGTGGTCAGCAAGCCCAGCTGCTTCATGAACTCTACCGAGATGAGGTTCTTCTGCCTCCCGCTGTCGACAATGAACTACAACGAGGAACCCTTTACCCACATATTGGAATGGAAGAGACGCTCCACCTCTTCTAGATATTCTAGTTCCTCCTTCTAGAACTTCATGGTGGCAATGGTGGTGTTTGGCTCCACATCGATAATCTTATTCCCCCTATCATTCCCCTTGTTGGGTTCTGATTCAGAGTCGGAGCATGCATCCGATTCAGAAGCCTTCAACTCGGCTACTAGTGACTGCTTGGCCCGACACTCACTTGTGTTGTGAGTGGAGCTCTTATGGAACTCACACCACTTCCCTGTGTCCTTTTTTGGCTTCGTGGTGTTATTCTTTGTTTGTGGCTTTGGCGGGTTTTCCTGGGCCACCCCACCTTGGATTGGTCCTTTGTTATATGGTTTGGGGGTACCTTTCCCTTACTTCTGATTCGCAGACCCAAAGTCTCGCTTCTTCTATTTGAACTTCTGTTCAATCTTAGCAGCATATTGGTATGCCACACCAAGTGAGGAGATGTCGAGGAACTCCATTTCCTCCTGAATGTATCTGTGCAGACAATTACGGTACTTTAACACCAAATTTTTCTCTAAATCTTTTATACCCAACTTTGTGCATAGGGTATGAAATAGATTCGTCATCTCATGCACATCTTGGTCCCTTTGCTGCCACAACATAGTCCATTGTATGTATTTGTCCTCATAGCTCCCCATGGGATAATATTGTTCCTTGATGGCGTCTCACAAAGAATTCCAATTGGGTGTGGCCGAGAACAGAGAGGTTTCCCCCTTGCCCTGTTTCTCCGAGTAGGTTTCCCACCAGTCCTTGATATGGGGGGCAGCTTTGAGGAGTGTGAAAATAATCCTTTCTCGGTCGGAAAAGTCATGAACTGAGAAATATCCTTCTAATAGATTCAACCATATATATATGACATCTTCATCTATTTGGCCCTCAAATATGGAAATGTCAAAGTTTACTTGTACCTTAAAAGGAGTGGCACCTCCAGAGTGGTTGTTGGATGTCAATGTGCCGCCAGTGGGGATCCGTTGAAGAATCTGGAAAAAGTTGTCCATCATCGAGTTCCTTTGTTTCTTGAGGGCCTCCTCGAGCAACATTTTGATAGGATCTCTTGCTCCCTCATCCTTCTTTTCTTCCCCCATGGGCGGTCATCGAGGTTTGTGAGGTTGATCTTGCAAAGGTTCAACCAGATCGAGCCCAAACTCCTTATACCCCGACCTCGTTGGGGAGATGCAAAGAAGGATCGAGAACGAGCAGACCGCTCTGATACCACTGATATGGATTTATGTAGGAGAACAATGAAATACATAAATACACATAAACGCAGAGATGCAGCGGAAATAAGACTTCATTTCATTAATAACAAATGACTGAAATATGCTTACAAACAGAATGGAAATAAACTAGCTATGGCGCTGGTAGTTTATCTCTGAGAAGAGATGTGGTGGCTACTGGCCTATGAACTATCTTACAATGAGGCTTGAAGGCCTATTATTATTCAGAAACAATGGAAAACCCTAAACATCCAAAGACCTAACCCTAGGAGATGAAACACCAAGACTATGGGTCCCGTTTGGGTAAGTTGGTACATCAACTTCCTAAGGACGTAACTTTGGCATACGATCTCCATTTGACGCGTTCCATACCTCGTTAGAAAGATCTATCTGAGGAATACAACTTTTGGGTGAGAAACAAGATCTTTCATACATGTTGCTCCCCATTTTCCCAAAAAACGTCGTTTAAGGCCTCAAAACGGCTCCGGAAGTTCAGGACCCAAAAAACTGCTAAAAATAGTAAACTGTGCGGAAATTGAAAAACTGAAAAAAGAAATGGTGAGGGTCCAAGTGGAATAGGTGGGTGGCCACCAATATCCACCTGGATCACCATCATTCATTGATGAAACTACACACACTTATAAATCCTACTATGTAATTTCATATATATATATATATATATATATATATATATATATATATAATAGTTTAAATTTATTTATATCTTGACATTATTATAATCTTAAAACACTTATAGATTTTGTTCCTACCACAACTTTTTATCACCTTATCCATTATTTTTTCAAATTATGTGTTCCAGATGTACATCGAGATAGACAACTTAAAAAAGGAAAAAAATGGTTTGATTATGTTAAGACCCTCAAACTAACCAATTATCCATGAGTATTAGTGGAAACTAACCAATCTCAAAATGTTATTTAATATGTTGCATTACACAAGCCACTCAATACTTACATATCTAATTATGTTTAATGATTTATTTAAGATGGGGCATTAGAGGAGTTTTGAGTAATTTAAAATGGCAATGTTGGTCAATGAGGAAATGAATTGGACTTGGGTTGGTGTGGTCAATTATGTGTAATGAAAGTAAAAAAATTGAGACCACCCACCTGTACAACAATACTATCAAAGATCAATTCAATGCACTCTCAAAATATCGTTAATACGATAGCAATGGAGGTTAAGCATTCTACAGATTGATTTGTAACAACAATTAATTATAAATGAGTGAGGGGTTTTATGAATTGAATTTAAGGAGACAATTAAAGAAATGAGGGAGGTTGGATTGTGAAAACACAGAGCGATCCCTATAACCACAGTGGTGGTCCATAGCATGAGTCTAGTACTAATATAAACGACCTCCTTCCATGCCATAAAACCCTACTTTTCCTAACCAAATATCGTTTAAGTATCATGAATATTATGTTGTGTTGTAGGAAAACATTTGATTCGAACTTTAACAATCTATATGTAATATTCTCTTAAAGTCTCTCATAGAGAGATATTCGAGGAGTTCATAACTTTTTTGATTTCTAACTTTTATATAAGTGTAAGGTCTCAAGTATGTTTCTCCTATGTATGTAATGATATTAAATGAATGAAATCATTTAACACCCTCTATTTTTGGACCACCAATATATTTTATATCTTATGATTCTTGCTTCGAATCTTTTTCCTCGTTGCTCAAATGAATGGATTCTATGGAATGGATGTAGTTATCCTATATATTTCAATTAATGTTGTTATTTTTTCTTCTATAACTTATCTTCTATCCTTTTAGTTTTTTGACAACGTGGTCCACTCATAGGTGTATATGATATGAACGTTTAAAGTTATTTTTTGAATAAGTATATTGAAATGTGAGTGAGAAAGAGGGTTACCACCTCTATAACAATGAAGACGAGATCTTAATAATTTATTTATAACAATATCCTCTGAGGTTGACTCTTGTCCTTAATAGGAAAATATATCAAAAGGAACATAAGGTGATAAGGCCCTATTTGAATCCTCTCAGGATCAAGATTCATATAATAGTCTTTAAACAACCAAATAAGACCTTCATAGGGGATCTTTGGCCTATGTGGGGATCTCTAGTTCCATTACTACATTTTTCATAATAAAAGTGGGTATTGGGGCCTATACCATGGATACGGGAGGAAAATAAGATTTGAGGCCCAAAATGAAGCTTCTCGAGCTTAAGATCCATGGATTAGGACTCCAACAGCCACACCTACCCATTCAAAGATATATTTCACCTCTGAGTAGGATATGCGACCATTACGAGTTTTTACACAACACTTATGGGACTTCAAGGCCTATAACATGGTGGAAGGAATAAAACAAGGTCCTTATACCCTAGTATAATATTTCTTGTGTTGAATGGCCATGAACAAGGTCTACAACAATAAATATGGGAACTGTAGTATGATTTGTAGAACAAGAATGGGTCTTAGGACCCCTACCTTAGCTGGGGGGAGGAAAAAAAGGGCCTTAGGCCCTACAAAAACCTTTTTGGGATTAATAGACATGAAAAAAACTATCATAGGCACTAGGCATAAAGGCTATGTTCTACAATACCATGGGTATTAAGAAAATGGAGAAGATTAATATGAATTGTGAATTTTTACTCACAATAGCATGTACACCTTCTAGAAAAACACACATAATTTCTAGCACACACATGCTTTAGAATGCTCATGCATCCTTAAGTTAAAATTTTATTTGGTAGGAATATGAATTTCAAACTACATGTTTGCTAACTTGTTTTCTTTGGATTTAGGTTCAGATGACAAACCTAGTGATTTGGGCTGAAAAAACATAAAAACTCCATTTTTTAAATGGCTCTCAATATCTCTATTTTTCACATTATTTTTAAATAAGCTCCACAAATCCATAGTTAATGAAACTACACACACATATAAACCCTACTATGCAGATTTCAAATATATAATTAAAAAAAAATATTGTTACTAGATTAAATTTATTATACCTTGACATATATTGGAATCTTAAAATACTTATGTATTTTGTAGGCTATAACTTTTTATCACCTTACCCATTTTTTCAAAAATTGTGTGCTACACTAGTACATGCCAGATCTATAATTTAAAAATAAAAATAAAATTGTTTGATTGATTGATGCCTGCCCCATAATTTCAGTGTTCTCTCTCTCTCTCTCTCTCTCTCTCTCTCTCTCTCTATATATATATATATATATATATATAGAGAGAGAGAGAGAGAGAGAGAGAGAGAGAGAGAGAGAGAGAGAGAGAGAGAGAGAGATTCTCTACAATTGTACAAATTTATTAAGTAAATTATAGCATTTAGGTACTCAATGCATGCTTTAATGGGAATACACACACACACACACACACACACACACACACACACACATTGCAAGTGATGTCTACTGAGAGACCATCATTAACTTGCACTTATCCAATGATGATCTTCCACATAATACTAGAATGATTCCATTTATTTTTAAATATTAAATTCATTCTTAATGATAACTTTTTGTGTTTTTAAACTATTGTGTGCTACTTTGATATACATATGTTTCTCATAAATATTTTAATATACACTAATTTATTTTTTAACGTTTTATTAAACTTTAACCATGTTAATGGAGATTGCATGCATGCATGTCTTTTTTTATATTGAACTTCAATAAAAATATTTTATTTTATTATAATAGTTGGATAAAGCTTTTATTAAATTGCATTTTACAACTCAAATTGCTTTTTATAAATCAACATAGAAGAGAGAAGATGTATAAAGGAACCCAATTCACTAAATATTCATTTAATGAATCCTCATGGATGTCCAAAGTATATCTCTTCTACTCCTTTAGGATTCTTATTTTGAATGGTCTATTTAATCTGTGACATTAGAGAAGGTTTGAGTCATTTAAAATGACATAGATGGTAATGATGAATTGAAATGGACTTGGGTTGGTGTGGTCAATTATGTGCAATGAAAGTAAAAGAAATTTCTATGAAACCAAAGTCGAGACCACCCACTTGTACAAGAATCCTTTCAAAGATCAATTTGCTTCACTCTCAAATATGATAGAAATGGAAGTTAATTATAAATGACGTAAATTTCTATGGATTGATTTGCATTTAGAGTTAATTATAAATGTGAGAAGTTTTGAATTGAATTTGATGAGACAATTAGAGAAACCAGGAAGGTCAAGATAAATAAGATGAGTCTGGTCAAGATAAACAATATTAAAGGCTCCCTGTAGTCGTGCATTTCAAAGCTAAAGCATGTAAATAAAGAAATATGAGGCTTCCCAAGTCAAACTTCAAGTTTTTATGGTTTGGCAAAGAGTTCCAAGGATTCTACATCATGCACCAAACTTGAGGTTTTTGTATCGTTTTTTCTTTCTCTTCTTCCACCTTGGTATTGGCATCTTCTTCTCCTAAAAGAATTATCCAAAAAATAATTAATCCTAATATTAGTATTAACTTTAGATATTCAAGGTAAACAAATTTCCAAGATCATAGTCAAAGAAATAGATGCATATGCATAAAAAATTTAAAACAAATTTGTCTCTCCTATCCAAAACAATGTTTCCTTCCTTAATGATATGATGATATTACAAATCAAGGATTGAGAGATGGAAGTGATTTAGTTATCAAACATTTATGACACTTATGGGAGTGAAACCCTGTAGCATGGCCAAGGCATAATTAGTATAATTTTTACAATAAGAATGGGTCTTAGGACCCCTACCATGGTTGAGGTAGGAAAAAAAGGGCCTTAGGCTCTAAATAAATATTTTTGGGCTTAATAGGAATGAGCAAAGCTATCATAGGAATTAGGCATAAGGGATATGTTCAAAAATACCATGGGCATTATGCAAAGGGACAAGAATAATACGGATTGTGAATGTTTACTCACAATAGCATGTGCAGCTTCTAGAAAATAACACAATATTTTTAGCTTGAATATGATTTAGAATGCTCATGCATTCTTATAATGCATGCATGATTCTTAAATTCAAATTTTATTTGGTAGGATTATGAATTCTAAATTACATGTTTGTTGACTGTTGCTTCAAGTTTAGGTTGGGAATTACAAACTTGGTGGTTTGGGATGCAAAAACATCAAAACCTTCATTTTTCCTAATGGCTCACAATGTCTCTATTTTTTAAGTTATTTTTAAATAAGATATACAAATCCATTATTCATTGATGAAACTACATACACACTTGTAGATCCTACTATGCAATTTCATATATATAATTTTTTAAAAATGTATTGTTTACCAATTTAAATTTATTTATATCTTAACATATATTGGAATCTTAAAATACTTATGTCTCTTGTTTGAGGCAAAAAAATCAAGATTTTACAAAATTTGACTCTTTATAGTCATAGTTCATATGTACTATTTATCACCATCCTCATTATTAGTCCCTGCCGAAGGCGTAGAGGGACTATAGCAATCGATAATTCGTTGACTTGATATTAGTTTGTCATTTGACTACAAATTTTTGCATACTTTCTATTGTTAGAAATACATAACTAAAAACATTATTTTTAATATAATAAAAAAACCCATATATGTCATGATCTCATTGGATAATAGATTTGAGGTCTTATTGTCAGCTTCGTTATTCCCAATGAATTATATGTTTCCATATCCGAAGTTTTTATCATCTACGGTATTTTTTTAGTTTGTACTATTCATATTGAAATGTTTATATATCCAAAGTTTATAGCGATTGACAATTCGTTGACTTTATATTAATTTTTCGTTTAACTAGAAATTATTGCATAATTTCTATTGTTCGAACTACAAAACTAAAAACATTATTTCTTATTATTTATATAATAAAAAAACACATATATGTCATGATCTCGTTGGATAATAGATTTGAGGTCTTATTGCCAGCTTCGCTATTCCCAATGATTTATATGTTGGCATATCCAAAGTTTTTATCATCTATGGTGTTTTTTAATTTGTACTATTCATATTGAAATGTTTGGATATCCAAAGTTTTGAGCATGGATAGTCAGTTTTCATATTACTTTCTCATCTGAGTCAAGTTTTTTAGCATAGTCCCTAGTGTTCGAACTATTTATTATTATTATTATTGTTGTTGTTGTTGTTGTTGTTATTTTTTTATTACTATTATTATGTTTGATTTTTTTTATTGTTGCGTACTTTGAGAGGCTTTGTCATTGTTGCATACATAAACAGGCCTGCCACACTCCATTATTTCTTAAATGTTTGTGCAACGCGATGCCCTTTGATGGTTCTGACAGCCTTAAGTGTTTACCTAACAGGGCTCGCAACCTTAAATGTTTATTCTACAAATGTCTTACAATATAGTTTCCTTCCATTTTTTGATACAGTGTTGTCTGTAGTGAATTTGGGCAATATTGTTCTTCACCATAATTACTGGCTCACTGGTTGATGCTTGTTCGTTGGTTCGTTCGATGTTGCTTGTTGTTGTTTGATTCAACTTTGCAAAGTTTAGGTCTTGCAGTTGCAGTTGGACCTCTTCATGGTTGTTCACTGCTTTTTTGTTCTTTAACTTTGCAAACAATTAGACTTGTTGTTGCGGTTTGCAAGTTTTGGAGCTGCGATTTTATCATCCCTCGCTGATAGGTAATTTTCTGTGCCATCGTTTCATTGATATTCATTTTTTCTTTCTTGCTATTTGCAACTTACAAGAAAGAATTTTCAATACTAGGATTATGTGCCTCGAAATTATGTTGCAAAACATCTTTCTGTGTGGCTATTACGACTAAAATCTTTTCCTTGTTCTTAAACGTCAATGTTCTATATAGAACCCACCTTTTTCATAGCCGTGGTGATATATAAAAAATAAAACCGTATGTTCTCCTCTTATTTTATGTTCCTGGAAACCATGTGTTTCGTGCATTTTTTCCAGGTTGTTCCCTTCCAATCACATATGCCAAATTCCATGTCCTGGATATTGTGCCATAGCTATTTCCAAAATAGCAATGCAAAGGGGTTTAAAAAACGAATTCGGAGTTGTCACAAGGGGGCAAGCATCTGCCAGGGTCTTGTGACATGGAATGGTTTTATTCTCCGAGTCAAAAACTTCGTCCACCTATTGCCTTTTTCTTGTCCTTTCTATCTTGTAGAGAATCTTCCTCCTATGAAAATCTTGTAGGATGCACGCTAGTAATAGGTTCAAAAATGATATACCTTGAATACTCGGTCTTTGTGCTCAACAAATTTATAGTGCTATTTATTTGCATTGTCTCTTATGTTTGGTTCATTGTTCACTGTATGTTTGTTTGCTTGTCATATGTTGTGGTGCATAGGGGGGATTCAATTTGACAAGAAGAAGGTTGAAGGATACATAGCGGAATTGGTACGTAGTTCCGCGCTTGTAGTTTTCCATTTGTCTTTTTTTTCATTTTTTTCTTTTCTTTTCTCTGTTTTCATATAAAATAAATATAGCTAAGAAACAACTTGAAAATCACAATTTAAGGGATGAAACAAGTAATATATGTTGAGTCCTATGAAATAGATACAGACTCCATTATACATGACAACATCGATGAGGTATTGCATAGAAATGGGATTTTTAGATTAGATGCATTCTCGTATACTGTAGGAGTGTGCCTTTTCGATGCATTTCAGGTTCTATTGCATTTCTGTTATTCCTCGACTGACCTGCACAATGGATTGATATATTATTTCTTGGGTTGTTTAAAAAATGACGATGTTGAGGCATTGGAGTCATATGAATACAAATTGGCATTTGATTTTCTTTGGCAGTTGCATGGAATAGATGATGTCACTACATAATTTTCAAAGATGTGGTTGTATGCATCTACAATTCTACTTGCACATCAGAGGGGACTTTAGGGAGATATATTTTGTATATTTTGGTTGTCTAAGTGGCTCAATATATCAATTGGAATATGGTCATTGACAAGAAAAACAAGATATCTACTATTCAAAAAAACTACATCCAGCGATCCATATTGCATCTTGTTCCATGATGCTAATCTTGTCAATGGTCATTATGAACCATTGTTGTATAGAAAATTATCCATATGCAATTGGAGGACCTCATATTTACTTGTCCCTCATTTTCAAAGACCTTGAATCGCAATGGAAACATATTATGCATCGTATACACTTCCATGGCTTGTAGATATCAACAATTGTTGCATGTAGTTGTGGAGATACTCTGTTCAATGCAATTTGCTATTTGGTAGCAACAAAGTTCGATGTGCATTCATTGCAGCTTTTCACTTTACAATCCTTTTGCAATGAAATTATAGGTGGCATCCAATAGGATTTTAGTTGCTTGCATCAACACCTTTCTCCATATCTCCTAGAAAATATGCCAACAATTGGAAGTTGGCAAGAATACCTTGTAAACATGGAACTGCCATATGAAAAAGGAAATGTAGAGGGTGGTAGATTCTGTTTGCAATGGCTATCTATCATATTCAAAGTAAATATCGAGGTCTAGTCGGCCCTGCCAGATGACACTGTCCATCCTGGTCTATTGATTCAAACTACGATCAAACAATTGACATCATCTCATTGAAAACATACACGACACATATCCATTATCAACCTTTGATGGGAAATACCATTGGTTCAGGGTCCACTGTCCATGCCACCCAAACCCCATCGAATCTGCATACGCGTAGCATGATATTTAATGAGAATGAAACTTGTCCCAATTGTGATGAGGCCATACAAGGCTTAAACAAAAAACATAAACTAACTTATCACAACTTGAAAAAGGCCATATGCGAAACTCATCCCAATTGTGATCAGGCCATACAGGGCTTAAACAAAAAATGTATACTAACTTCTCACAACTTGAAAAAGGTCATATGTGAGAGAAACATACATTGGTAGTATAGGAAATACTGTCGGTTCAAGGTCTAGTGTCAATGCCAACCAAACCATATCGAATATGCATAAGCATCACATGTTATTTAATCAAAATGAAACTCATCCTAGTTGCCATGAGGTCATCCCGGCCTTGAACAAGAAATGTAGACTAAGTTATTACAACTTGAAAAAGGTCATACGTGAGAGAAAAAAATACATTACTACACTTCCTTCTAGAGAGAACCTGACATATCACAACCTAAAAAAAATTGTTTGTGCACAAAAAAACATAAAAAGGTACGGTCACATATCCCACAATGGTCATGGCACTGCCTGAGAGGAAAAAATCACATTTCCTGGGCTAGAACCAACACCATCCACTATTACCATTGAAAACCAACAAACACTTTCTACGCATACCTCCCTATGGAAGAAAGAAGCAAGAAAGACCTATATGAAAAAAATCAAAGACACTCCTTCCATTGCATGTGAAATTTGTGATCAATTGAATTTCGCAAAAAACACTAAGTCTTTCATGCCTGATTTGGAAGCAGAATACCTCTTCTTGACAGTAAATGATAAAACATTTTCCAGTGGAAAAAATTTTCTTCCATGGAAATGGTTGCTTGAAAATGGAAAATTGCTACAATTTGCAATGCCTGACCAAATAAGATTTAATACACCACTACCATATGTAATTGCACTTACAAAACTTGAAGAGAGACTTGTGTCTATGCAAATTTTATTTGCACAAATCAAACCCTAGGTCTAGAAATGACCCCAAATGGGCTTAACATGATCAATTATTAATCTACCTGTCCAACTAGATTTTGTACAAAACGCCTTGCCATAATTCATTAGCGATACAATGACAATTGTTGTGGCTCTCAAAAGATGCTTGCAATGCAAAAATGCATATCAGACAGGTAAAGTGCATGTGCATGTTGTCACGAAAGAATTAAAATAATTGTGTTCCAGGGCCCTGTACAAAGCACATAACATTTCTATAAATGAGAACTGGAACAATGTTCTTGGAGAAGAGGATGACAACTCTACACAGAATATCGAAACTGCTAGTGAATTTGATACAAGCAATGAATCGGAGAATGAAACACCTACTGAGACATTGGTACATGGATTCACTGATTCACAATGCATTCATGACTTGCAAGACAAGATTGTTGAAATTTGATACAGGAGCATCACCAACACATCAAGTGAGCCAGCGCGGAAGCAGAAGACAACTGGACAAGCAACACAAATTTTGAAAATGCTTTGGGACTGTTGCACAAATCTTAAATGAGTCATTTAAGATAAGGCACACTTGTATATTGTAATGGACCTTGAGCCTTTAAGCTCTCGTCCTTAGGTAGATAGACGACATTTAATATAGTTAATGCAATTAGATAGGAATTTAATTCTAGATTTGATAGCTTTAGAGCGCAGGAGGGAAAACGGATATAGACACCCTCATTGTATCATTGTAAGATAATTCATAAGCATTTTGAGAACAAGAGCATGCAGAGAGTTGTGAAAAGAACACCCATGTATTGATATTTGAATTAATAGAAGAAGCTTTGATTCAAATTCATGGTTATGTGTCTGTTCTCTGTGTATGGATGTTATGCTCATTTGATGTTTTATTCCAGTTATACATTTGCTTATATATGATGTGTATGTGATTTCATGGTTGAATTGAAGTCTGAGAGGGTGAAGGAATGAGTTTCAATTGTTTCTCTATTTGAGCCAGAGAATTCCTGCAAGGAGTGCAGTCGAATTGTTCGCAAGGAGTGCGTTGACAGAGGGTTCATTTAGAGACAGTTGTTGTTCTCATTCATCCCAGAAGTGCAGTTGGGCACAGGAGCCGTGCAAGGAGTGCACAGGCCAAGTGAAGCTTTAGGGTTGCGGACTTGAGTAAATTGTTGAGAGACTGCTGCTGCATGCGTGAGAAGAGTCCAGAACCTTCAACACTTAGTCGTTGTTGAAGATTTTCCGTAAGGAGTGTGAGCAAGTGGTTTCTTTATGAGGAGTTGAAGTAGTGGAAAGTTCAGGAAGGATTGCACAGAGAAGTTGTGTTGAAGTATTCAAGAAAGCATTGCAAGTTTGCGCGCAAGCGAACAAGTCTTCATGGAGTAAGGAATGGACGGACGAAAGATTCCGAGGAGATTTCGTGAATCACCGTGAGCCGTTGGATCTCGCGGAGGTGCAAGGAGGTTACGGTGAGAACGTCTGAAGGTTTAAATCTTAGGAGGGGCAGAGTCGTCGATCCGAGTCACAAGGACCATCGGATCTACACGTGATATCATGTATCGGGGATTCGCAAGTCGAAGCTCCAAATTTGTACAACAAGAATTGCGATATCGCGATCCACGATATCCCGACGAGCCCTGAGCCGCCCATCGTTGAGGAGGCGTGTCAGGAGATCCAAAGAAGTCGGGGTTCAGAGAATCGGGGGTTTCGAGAACAGGGAAATCTTGCTGCTTGGAATCGCGATCCGCGATATCTCGACGGTGATGTAACCAATGTGGGACCGCAGGAGCTAGTGGAGGACAGGTGGCATAGTATCGGAGTTCAGGGAAAGTAAAGTCCCGAAACCATCGACATCAGGATTCACGATCCCGCGAAATCCGAAATCCCGATAGAGGTGATGGGACTGTTGAAAAGTCAACCCCACGAGTGCATCAGAGGTTCGACGCATCGGGGTTAGGAAGTTGGAAAATCGAGTGGTTCGATATCGCGAGTAGCGTAATAACGATAAGGAAAGTCCTGACAGGGTTAAGGTAAAGTTAGCGTAGACTGGCCATCGGGTCTCAGGGATTCGAGAGTGTAGTGCTCGACCATTAGACTCGCAAAGTCGCGAGTTCCTATTCTCTGATAAGTAAAGAGAGGGGGATCGTGCGAAGAGAATCTGTGGGTGCAGATTTCCTGATAGGGAAATAGAAGGGCTATTCAAAAGTTCTTCGGGCCGAGGAGAGAAGATCCTGTGTGAGCGGACGTGCCTGCGGGTGAGGCTGCGTCAAGTGGTATCAGAGAGAGAATATTTCTTTGCTTTCTATAGCAGAGAAGAAGGAAATTCGCCTTGCCACCAAGGAGAGAAAGACAGTCACCTGATCCGGAGGATAGGGAGGTGCGAAGAAGAGGCAAGCAAGTAACCAATCTATAAATGGAGAGACAAATGTGTGATCTCCGAGCGAGACTCGAGGACATGGAGACAGCGTAAAGACGCACAACTAGTGCAGGGGATCTTAGTGATTCCGATAGTGAAATTGAGGCTGAACGCGAGGAGGAATTTGCAACCAAAGATGCATCAAATGAGCGTTTGATCAAAGCTATTGCCAGGATGGGTGCAAGAGAGAAAATGGATATTCCAATTTACGAGGGAAACCTGGATGCAGAGGAGCTTCTAGATTGGATTAGAGCTCTTGATACCTACTTCGATTATGAATATGTCGAAGAGGATAAGAAGGTCAAACATGTTGTCACACGCTTGAAAGGACATGCAGCATTATGGTGGGACGAGCTACAAGTAGATAGACACTGCAAAGGCAAGCAGAAGATCAAGAGTTGGGATCGAATGATCGCGAAGATGAAGGCGAAATTCATCCCAAGAGACTATCAAATTACTTTGTTCAGGAGGATGCAGAACCTGAGACAGAAGCTGATGATAGTGAAAGAATATACGGAGGAATTCTATCGAATGAACATCAGAGCAGGTCATCGGGAGAGAGATGATAAGAAGGTTGCTAGATATCTGAATGGTCTGAGATACGACATTCAGGATGAATTGAGTATGGCGACCATTCAGACTGTGGAGGACGCCTATCAGATGGCTTTGAAAGCTGAAGAGAAGTTGAATTGTAAGAAAGGTCAGTGAAGGAGAGGTAGGAGCCAGCCCAGAGGCAAGGCGGTTGCCCAAGATAAATACCAAAAGTCCAAGGACGACTGGAAAAAGCCTCAGACTCGAACCGAGAGAGGTGGAAGTTCACAGCGAGGGCAACATGCTGAGAAAAGAGAACAAAATAATGAACAGAGTGGAGGATATGCTGACAACAACACTTTTTCTCGTACTAGAGGCAGAGGAAGAGGAAGAGGTGGAGTAATCACATGCTTCACATGTGGAAAGAATGGGCACAAGTCTTACGAGTGTCCAGAGAAAAGGAAGGACATTGGAGAAGCTCGCATCACCGAAGCGCAGAGGCGGGATGTTGAGGTAGAAGATGCAAAAGGTGGAAGATCGCTCATGATGCGTAAAGTCCTTTTGACACCCGAGAAGGAGGTGGAAAGTTCAGTCCAAAGGACCAGACTTTTTAGAACAGCTTGCAAGACCAAGGATAGGGTGTGCAAAGTTATCATGGACAGTGGTAGCATGGATAATCTTGTATCCACAGAGATGGTAGAGAAGCTGGAGCTGGAGACAACTGATCATCCAAGCCCATATAAAGTTTCATGGCTACAGAAAGGACACCAGGTAACTGTTACTAAACAATGCTTGGTTGAATTCAAGATAGGAGGATATAATGATAAGATCTTATGTGATGTCATTCCTATGGATGTTTGTCATCTATTGCTGGGTAGACCATGGCAATATGACAGAAATGTGATTCATGATG
>ML782319.1:66572-118705 GCA_009831015.1 Picea engelmannii | reverse complement strand
CAAAGTGGTTGATGCTTTGAGCAAGAAATGTTTGCTGATGCAGGAGTTCAAAGTCAGGACCTTAGGCTTTGAGAATCTCAGGGACATGTACAAGGACGATCCAGATTTTAAGGAGGTGTACGAGGCAGCTGAGAATCCAGTTCTTGGGGACAGAAGCTAGTGGATAGACTACATAATATAGGAGGGATTGTTGTTCAGAGGCAATCAATTGTGCATTCCGAATTGCTCCATGAGGGATAACTTGTTAAAGGAGAAACACAGTGGAGGCCTAGCAGGACATTTTGGTCATGACAAAACATTTGCAAAGATGAGCGAGTCATACTTTTGGCCAGGGATGCGGTCAGAGGTCAAGAGATTTGTAGACATATGCAGATTTTTCCAGCATTCGAAGGGGAGGAAGAAGAATGCAGGATTTTATCAGCCATTGCCCATACCAGAGAGGCTGTGGAGGCAATAAGCATGGATTTTGTACTAGGGTTGCCAAGGACACAGAGAGGTGTCGATTCAATCTTTGTGGTAGTGGATAGGTTTTCCAAGATGTCACATTTTATCCCATGCCAGAAAACCAGCGATGCGACTCACATTGCAAATTTGTTCTTCAAGGAGGTCATCCGACTTCATGGATTGCCGAAAAGCATAGTTTCGGACAGAGACACAAAATTCATAGGGGGGAAAGCTGGGGACTAATTTGATGTTTAGTTCTGCCTACCATCCTCAGATGGATGGATAGACAGAAGTGGTCAACAGAAGTCTGGGAGACTTGCTGAGAAGCTTGGTGACAGAGCACCACAGCCAGTGGGATAGTATATTGCCATAGGCAAAGTTTGCATACAACGATTTAGTGAATTGAAGCACCGGAAAAAGTCCATTTCAGATTGTGTATGGTGTGCAGCCGAGAGGAGTTTCTGAATTGAGGGATTTAGAACAAACTGTGAATAGCAGCGCTAGTGCAGAAGGATTCACTGAAGCGATGAAGGAACTTCACGGCCAAGTGAAGGAGCGATTGCTAAAATCAAACCAGGAGTATAAGCGCAGAGCATACCAGCGGAAGAGACAACTTCAGTTTGAAGTTGGTGATCTGGTTCTGGCACATTTAAGGAAAGAAAGGTTCCCGAGAGGAACATACAATAAGTTGAAAATGAAGAAAATCGGACCATGTAAGGTCTTGAGAAAATTCGGAGAAAATGCTTATGAGATCGAGCTACTAGATGGGGTCGGAATATCTCCGATATTCAACATCATGGATTTATACCCATATAGAGCTAGTGAAGCAGAGAATGGAACTGAGCAGCCAGTGATCTAGTGGACAAAAAAGATGCCAGTTGCAGAGAAGCCACAGATGGAATGTATACTAGACAAGAGAGTGAGCAGGAAGACCAGGCGGAAAGAATACTATGAGTATCTGGTCAAGTGGAAGAACCATCCAGTGGAATATGCCAGCTGGGAGACTGAGGCAGAAATACAAAAGCATGGACATACCATACAGGAGCTCATGGACAGGAGCCCATTAAATTTTTCAAGCCAAGCAGTATGATGCAGGAGCATCGTCAACACATCAAGCGAGCCAACGCAGAAACGGAAGACAGCTGGACAAGCAGCACAAATTTTGAAAATGCTTTGGGACTGTTGCACAAATCTTAAATGAGTCATTTAAGATAAGGTGCACTTGTATATTGTAATGGACCTTGAGCCTTTAATCTCTCGTCCTTAGGTAGATAAACGACGTTTAATATAGTTAATGCAGTTAGATAGGAATTTAATTCTAGATTTGATAGCTTTAGAGCGCATGAGGGAAAATGGATATAGACACCCTCATTGTATCATTGTAAGATAATTCAGAAGCATTTTGAGAGAAAGAGCATGCAGAGAGTTGTGAAAAGAACACCCATGTATTGATATTTGAATTAATAGAAGAAGCTTTGATTCAAATTCATGGTTATGTGTCTATTCTCTGTGTATGGATGTTATGCTCATTTGATGTTTGCTTCCAGTTATACATTTGGTTTTATATGCTGTGTATGTGATTTCATGGTTGAATTTAAGTCTAAGAGGGTGAAGGAATGAGTTTCAATTGTTTCTCTATTTGAGCCAGAGAATTCCTGAAGGAGTGCAGTCGAATTATCTGCAAGGAGTGCATTGATAGAGGGTTCATTTAGAGATAGTTGTTGTTCTCATTCGTCCCAGAAGTGCAGTTGGGCACAGGATCCGTGTAAGGAGTGCACAGGCTAAGTGAAGCTTTAGGGTTGCGGACCTGAGTAAATTGTCGAGAGACTGCTGCTGCATGCATGAGCAGAGTCCAGAACCTTCAACACTTAGTCGTTGTTGAAGATTTTCCGCAAGGAGTGCGAGCAAGTGGTTTCTTTCTGAGGACTTGAAGTAGTGGAAATTTCAGGAGGGATTGCACAGAGAAGTTGTGATGAAGTATTCAAGCAGGCGTTGCAAGTTTGCGCGCAGGCGAACAAGTCTTCGTGGAGGAAGGAACGGACAGACGAAATTTTCCAAGGAGATTTGATGAATCACCATGAGCCATTGGATCTCGCAGAGGTGCAAGGAGGTTACGGAGAGAACGTCTAAAGTTTTAAAGATCAGGAGGGGAAGAGTCGTCGATCCGAGTCACAAGAACCGTCGGATCTACACGTGATATCGTGTATCAGGGATTCATGAGTCGAAGCTCCAAATTTGTGCAACAAGAATTGCGATATCACGATCCGCGACATCCCGACGAGCCCTGAGCCGCCCATCATTGAGGACACATGTCAATATATCCAAACAAGTCGGGGTTCGGAGAATCGGGGGTTTCGAGAATAGGGAAATCTTGCCGCTTGGAATCATGATCTGCGATATCCCAACGGTGACATAACCAGTGTGGGACCGCAAGAGCTAGTGGAGGACAGGTGGCACAGTATCGGAGTTCGTGGAAAGTAAAGTCCTGAAACCATCAACATCAGGATTCGCGATCCCACGAAATCCGAAATCCCGATAGAGGTGACGGGACTGTTGATAAGTCAACCCCGCGAGTGCATCGGAGGTTCGGCGCATCGGGGTTAGGAAGTCAGAAAATTGAGTGGTTCGATATCGCGAGTAGTGAAATCGCGATAAGGAAAGTCCCGACAAGGTTAAGGTAAAGTCAGCGTCGACTAGCCATCGAGTCTCGGGGATTCGAGAGTGCAGTGATCGACCATTAGACTCGCGAAGTCGCGAGTTTTGATTTCCCGATAAGTAAAGAGAGGGGGATCATGCGAAGAGAATCTGTGGGTGCAGATTTCCCGATAGGGAAATAGAAGGGCTATTCAAAAGTTCTTCGGGCTAAGGAGAGAAGATCCTGTGTGAGAGGATGTGCCTGTGGGTGTGGCTGTGTCAAAATTGCACCTACTGAGGGGCAACGCCCACTTGGAATATTCAAGGACAAATTTTCTAAGGAAATGAACTTCCCGACACTGTTCTATGGAGATCCACAACCCAGTGACATTACAGAACAATTCAATTACCATAAAATAGTTCGATGGGAGCTATTACATTCAAGCTATGACTTGTCCTGTCACATAACAAATTTGTTTTTCAAAACAATGCACATAATAATAGAGCAAGTGTTTTCTTGCATGTGGGTTCAAATAAGAAAATGTCAGTTACAAGGAAGAAATTTGTTGGCCAAATATGTCAAGTACAATGTAAAGATAGAAAAAATCCGGAAATCGGATATTAGATACATAGATTTCAAAAAAATTCGCATCTCTCCTGACTATTTGCAACAAAACAAGAAAATTATTTTTGCAATGATCAGACAATTGGGACCGCCAACATTTTTCATCACATTTACAAGTGCAGAGAATTGTCGCGATCCATTGGTGGATGAAGTATCTGACTTGCACAGGAACAAGAAACGTAAAAAACAAACCAATACACTGGAAAATAATGGCATTGACTATCTCATAAGAAAAGACCCAGTGACATGTACTCGCTACTATAGACATAGAATAAATGCTTTGATACAATTGATATGCCATGATGAAACATTATTCAGAAAAATATCAGACTATTTTTTGTGACTGAATTCCAGAATAGGGGGAATGAACATGACCACACACTGTTGTGGATAGAGGGTGCATCGTTCTATGGAGTTGACAAAAATTCATAGATCGAGAGGTTTGTGGACAAATACATAACATGCAACACAGATCATTTGGATCCAGAACTTGCCAAAGTTCATAGACATTATCATACAAAAAGTTGTAAAAAATGAAAAAACTCACATTGCAGATACAACTTCCTCGTGCCACCAATGAGAACAACAAGAATCATAGAGCCACTTATTTTAGAGGACAATGTTGTCATTGAGAAATCTAAATCCTTGTTCACATTTCTAGAACAATGAGACTTTGATGAGTTAATGAGCTTCGATGACTTCTTGATAGAGCTAAATCTAACAGAAGATAAGTACATCCAAACCATACAATGTACGTTTAAACAACCAACAATTTTCCTTAAATGAAAACATTCCCATATTTGGAACAACAGTTTCTCCAAGGAGATGCCATTTATGTGGAATGCAAATACAGATGCGTAGTACGTCCTCAATGCATATGTTGCAACATCGTACTTCACCTCGTATATGACAAAGTTTGACAAATCTATGATAAGTGCATTCAGAAGAATACACAAAGAACATGAAAGAATTCATATTGATGCTATACAAATGATATGTATGCTTGGTAATACATTACTTAATCTTCAACAAATGTCTCCACAGCAAGCAGTTCACATTGCACTTTCCTTGCCCCTCAATTGTAGTTTAAGAAAATGTGTCTTCATAAACACATCTCCACTTGAGAAACACACATTTGTTCTTAAACCACTGTCTTTGCTAGAAAAAGAGACTGACAATTAAGAGGACCTGCTATGTCACTCTATTATTGATTATTACCTCCAACATCGATGTCCTATTAAGCATATTTTCTTAGCAGAATTTGTATCGCATTACAAAAAAAATGGTGCACTCATATCAAAAAGAAAAAAATCCTCTGTGATACGGTTTGTCAAATACAACAAACATATTGACTATGAAAATTATTGTAGAGAAAAATTATTGTTATACATTTTGTTCGATGAAAATGAAAACACATTAAAACATAACTTCCCTACATGGGAAGATGCATATGTTGCCTTTGAGACTATAGTGCAAATCAATGAATCTGGATTTACTTACAATGTTAATCCAACATGGGGTGATCTAGAAAGTGCAGTTAATGAACTAGAAAACCCTAAAAATCTTGATGAGACATTCACAAACCGAAAAACAACTAGAACTCCTTGCGCGTTCTATGACTTGCAAGCAGGTTTTCCTCATCCTCGAGCAAGAAGCATTGAAATGCATATCAATCTTGGTTTTCAAGTAACAAAACATCCTTTCCTTATTTAAAATAATGAAAACCACAGAATCAGACATTTGTTGAATCGAGAACAACAAACAATTCTAAAGGACATTGCGCTTAAGAAACGCTTGAGTATGCACACTCCTGTGCACTTGTTCCTTACAGGCGGAGTAGGAACATGCAATACATTCACATCGAAAGCACTATTCCAAATTCTTATATGAATCTATGATTCAAACAATTCCTTTGATCCTATGAAACCAAAGGGCCTAATAGTTTCATACACAGGAAAAGATGCATATAATGTAGGTGGAACAACAGTCCACTATGCAATTTTTATGCCTTTTAACAAGTCACAGTTTCTTCCTCTTAGAAATGAAATGTTAGATAGCTTGTCTAAGATTTATGACAAACTACAACTCGTATTTATAGATGAGGCATCTTTGATTGGAAGTCTCTTCTTGTATTCCATTGATAACCGACTAAGAAGCATAAAACATGTGCACACGAAATACTTTGGAAACATTGATATGATATTTTCTGGGGATATTTACCAGACACATCCCATCCAATATTATTTGATATTTGAACAACCTATAGTCAACATGAAAATAGTGACGCATGACTTCTGGAAAGACAATATTAAATTCTTTGAATTGCATACTACAATGCGCCAGACAGATGAAACATTTATTGCAATTCTGAATAGAATGCGGACAAACAACCAAATGCATGTTGACTTAACATATATCAATTCGAGGTGCATGTGACCTACACCAACATACCCAACGTTCCCTTACCTGTTCTACATGAATAGGGATGTTGCAATGCAAAATAGGTACATGCTATCACTCATGCCTAGTGATGATATCATCATCAATTCAATTGACCTCAAAGAAGACAACCATGGAAATGTGCCACATCATGAACATGCAACCACTTTACCTTTGCAAATTGTCTTGAAATTAGACATATTGGTTGAAATATATGCCTGCAACTATGATTCACAAGATGGTTTGGTCAATGGTGCAGATGGAATACTCAATGGCTATACCAAAACAAAAACACTTGATGTCCTCTGGATTAAGTTCCATGAACCACATATAGGCCACCAACAAGGAAACAAGTTGGCTTATCTATATAATTCAAACATTGCAAGAGATTGGAAACCTATATTGCGAATATCAAAACCAATATCGACATCAACAAAGACAAATCGACTGAAGATTCAAAAATAGTTTCCAATTAAACTTGCATGTCCACGTACAGTCCACAGATCACAAGGACTGACACTTGATAGTGTCGCAATTCATCCTACTAGAATTCAAATACATGGACTTGTATACACAACATTGTCCCATGTCAGAAGTATAGACTCCTTGTATTTACTAAGTCCTCTTACAAAAGATAACTTCAAAGTCAAACATAAATTTGATATTGAAATGCAACACCTCAGGACTACTCCAAAGTGGCATCTGCAGTATGATTACCAATCCATACAAACAAACTCATTTGTATCAATTCTATCGCTTAACATGCGCATCTTACATGCACACATGGATGATATAATCAATGACTATGCCACAATGCAATATGATATTTTGTGCTTACAGGAAACATACATGGCATTCTGCATGCAAACCAAGCAATTTCCAAATCACAATTTCATATCAAGTTACATTACACATGGGGTGATGATATTAGTGAAAAAACATGTAAAAATTTTGGAGCATATACATTTCAAAGAAAACAATGTTGAGATGGTGCTTGCAAAATGATTTTTCCATGGATCAGAAATTGCAATACTAAATCTATATGCTACTCCCCATGCAACATTCTCCAACATACTAAATGTTCTTTTCAATGTATTAGACCATTTTCATCTAAATGAAACCATTTTCATTGTAGTCGACTTCAATATTGACATGCTACAAAATAATGCCAGAGCAAAAGAATTGGAAAACTACATGTGCAAATAAGGTCTCTGCTTTTTTTTGAATAACACAAGCCATGTACAAAAAACACTTATTGACCATGTATGGTCGAATGTGCCCATTTCTCAATACAACATCTTTATCTTAGACATATACTGGTTTGATCATGATACAATTGGTATTGCACTTGAATTATGAGATATACATCAAACATATTGCAAAATCACATTTCTATGTTTCAAAGCATATCTGTCTATCTTGTTGCGGAAAACCAAATTATCCAACTTCTTAGTTTTCCCTAGTTTTTACACATACTGGTATGATCACCATACAATTGGTATTGCACTTGAATTATGAAATATACATTAAACATATTGCAAAATCATATTTTCTATGTTTCAAATCATATCTGTCTATCTTGTTGCAAAAAATCAAGATATCCAACTTAGTTTTCCCTGCTTTGTAATTGATTTTGGGCACACATTTTTTTATATATACACAAACATGGATGACCAAAAAAAAAACGGTACATTCTTCTAACACTATTTGTTACTCTATTCCTTTTATTCTATTTTATTTACTTTATGTACATATTCCTTGCATTTTTCTTTACATGTTAACTTATGTTCATGTCCATTTTGTTTTGTACTTTTTTTCATAGAAACAAACAAGAAAAATGGACACGACAAAGAACTCTTAACCATAAATGTAGAAAAATCCATGCAAAGGTGCATATTTCTACTCGTGTTCCATATCCAATAGTTTTTCATTTACTTTGTTTATATTTGTTGCACTGGTTTGCAGCTCTGTTTTTTTTCTCCTTGAATACTCCATATCTTCCTGTACATTAACTTGTCTTCATGTCAATTCTATTTTCTGTGCTGCTATCTTGAAATAAATAAATTTGTACTCCATATTTTCTTTCATGTGTTCCTACATAGTAGCTTGCTTTCATGTCCATTGTATTCTTTGTATTGCTACATTGAAACAAGAACACAGTAATTGGGCACAAGGATGGAGACTTATGTGCCACATATGAAAAAGATGAAGTGCAATGTGCTGCAGCAAATACAATGCGTATGCCTGAGACTCAGAGGTATGGTTACAAAAAACTTTGATCTGCATACGCTGTCCAATTTGTCTAGCTATATGTTTTTCCCATAGTTTATGTGTTTCTATCGCTTGATAATTATCACACTAAGTGTTGTTCTGTGAGGCATACAATTCTTTCCTCCCTTTCTTTTTCCTCTTCTATACTTATATGTTCTCCCTTTTCTTCTTCCCCTCTATTATCCATTTCTGGTTCTATTCTTAGTCCCATGTCTATGCTCGTGGGTTATTGGGATGGCAGAGTGATAGATTCCATGTCCATCTACTTGGTGAATTTTATGGCTACGATTTATTGCATAGGCACCATCGAACTCTCATGCCCCGTGTTTGCGGTATAAATCTTGCACCCGAAACTTCGATGATCTACAATTTGACCATGGAATCGAACCCCCAGGCCTCAGTCTACCTACGATGACTCCATCTGAATGATTGCATATAAATGTGCCAAGTCATATATTTTTTCTATTTCTTGTTGAGATAGATATCAACAACATCTCTTTTATCTTGAACCAGGGTTTGTTGAGCTCCAGCTATATTCTATGGCTAAAAATATTTTTCCCATAGTTGATGTGTTTCTATAGCTTGATAATCATCAGATTAAGTGTTCTTGTGTGACGAATACAATTATTTTCTCCCTTTATTTTTCCTATTCTATACTTACCCGTTCTTACCTTTTATTCTTTCCCTATATTAGTCGTTTCTAGTTCTATGCTTAGTCGCATATTTATGCTCGCGGGTTCCCGGGGTGGCAGATTGAGAAATTCTACATTTGTTTATATCTTCACATCATGTGTCTGATCGAACGCAGTTCGTTTCCACACATAGCCAATTTTATGGCCGTGGGTTCCCCCCAATGCATTATGGAACTCCCATGCCCCGTGTTTTAATATACATCTTGCACCCAAAACTCCAGTTATCTATAATTCGACCCCAGACTCCTTGAACTCACAAGCTTCACTCTGCCTATGATAAATTCATTTGAACCCCCCACCTTTCCATACTTAAGACCAAGTGTTGTTTTGTGACACATAAATTTATTTAATCCCTTTGTTTTTCTCTTCTATACTTGCCACTTTTTCCCTTTTCTTCTTCCCCTCTATTATCCCTTTCTTCTTCTATACATAGTTGCATGTCTATGCTCGCGGGTTCTTGGGGTTGCAGACTTAGAAATTATATATCCATCTATATATTTACATCATGAATCCGACCGAATGTTGTTCATTTCCATACTTAGCCAATTTTATGCCCGCCGGTTCCCAGCTAGGCCCTATGGAACTCTCATGCCCCAAACTCTCATGCCCCATAGTCGATGTGTTTCTATCACTGGAAAATTATCAGACAAAGTGTTCTTTTGTCAAGCATAAAGTTCTTTGATCCCTTTCTTTTTTTACTCTTCTATACTTAGTTTTGTTTCTATGATTGCGGGTTTCCATGTGGTGGACTCACAAATTTTATATCCATCTATATATTGACATCACAAGTACGACCAACCTATTTTATTTCCTTAGCCAATTTTATGGCCACGAGTTCTTGGGTAGGTGTTATCGAACTCTCATGCCCCGTGTTTGGAGTATACATCTTACATCCAAAATCGAGTGATCTACAATTCGACCACAGACTCCCAGGTTCAAAAAAGTACCAAAGCATTTTTCAGTCCCCTCCATCCCCGCCACCTTCGTCCCTCCCCAATAGAAATTAATTATGATTTTACTAGTGATAGCTCACCAAAGATGTTAAAAAATATTGGCATTAATAAACATAAAGCTCGAGGACATCTCCCATTAAAATGAATTAATGGGAGAATACTATGGAATCTGATTAGCTTCTTTCTATCAATCTTGAATTCACAAAACAAATGTTGGTTATTTTAGTTTTTTTAAGGCATCATGTAACATACCCAACCACCCACAGGTCGGGGTATGCTACCTTCAAGCCCACCCTTGGAATTCGTACTCTTACCGATACCTTATTTAATTAATAAGAATGCATAAGATACAAGATTTAACAACATGCACAACAATATCTAGCAAGCATGCATAATATAAAATTTAGTTAAAAAATAATTAAAATACACAGCGGAATACACTCATACACAGATAATAATATCACAACAGAGAGTACTTATCTTTATAAAAAGGCAACACCAACTTCCTGCAGACCAAGGAAGTTCCACCCAACCGTAGACACCACTGCTCCAAATATCAACAACAGTGTCACCCCTGAGCTAGGGATATGAATCCACAAGGACGGTTCTAGAGTGTACTTGGGTTCCCAAACCAATCATCTCTCAAGCTCTCACAATATTCCCATCTCTCACAGCAATACAAGTACCCAACTCTCTTCTACCCATCTTGCACCACCCGAGAGAATGGACCTCCACCCTTCTCTACCACGCAGTCCCTCAGGCAGTTCTTCTCCTTATTCAGGCTCTAGTGAAACTGGTATAGAATCTCAATGTTGGAACTCTCAAGACTCACAACTGTGAGAAACACTAGACATAGGAAAATGCATCTTAGACATGCAGCCCTCAAGTCACGACTGGATCACACCAATGACCACTACAACCCACCACACCGTGGATAATTATTCAGCAGTTCGGTTCCCCTTTCCCAAGCCAAGATGTGAATGAGGATGGATCAATGAATGGGTAAGTGGATGCATGAAAGTGCGTGAGGGAAAAGAATGGCATGAATGTTGAAGTGAAGGAGCAGACAAGCCAACGACCAACCCCACAATCAGACTAGGGATGGGTTTAAGTATTTTCGTGGGGAATTAAGAACCTCCCAGCCTTCCCCAAAAAAGTCACATAATCGATCCCCTCCCTTAGGCAACAAGGGTAATTAACATAGGAATAAACATTTATCCCCTCAAGCCCCCTCTCTTGTGGAATCATAGCCCCATATAACTCTAGTCCTTGTCCATCTAATAGCCAACCATGTATTTATTATTAATAATGATAAAAACATTACATGTCTTGGGCACACTGGCCTTTTAATAATTGTTTGGGCACCCTGGCCTCTTAGCATTGTAACAATACATTATTTAAAATGGGGGTTCAAAACCTGGGGTGTTACATCCCCTCCCCCTTATTTTGGAACTGTCCTCAGTGCATATACAAAATAGAGATCAAAATCTCAAATTTATTCAAAAAGCTGCAGGTACTCTGCCCGCGTGGCATCTTCATGCTCCCAGGTAGCATCTTCAGGACCATAGTAGGTCCACTGAACTTTTACCAGCTCTATAACTTGATTCCGGAGCATTTTTACCTTTTTGTCCAATACTTGTACTGGCTAAACCTGAAAGTCTCCCTCCATATCTACCTTAATCAGATGCCAATCAATAACATGGTTAGGGTCATGTACATATTTCTTTAGTAAAGAGACATGAAATACATTATGCACATTCATGGAAACAGTCAATGCAAGCATGTATGAAACTAGCCCTATTCTGTCCAATATTTCAAATGGACCACAGAATCTGGCTGCCAGCTTTGTACAACTACCCAATTTCAAAGAGATTTTATTGGGCTTCTCTTTCAAAAGTACATGCTCCCCAACTTTAAATTCTCTAGCTGTCATGTTGTTTTCTGCATAAAATTTCTATCTATCCTGAGCTTCCTTCAAATTCTTCTTGATCTTAACCACCTGGTCTTCCATGTCCTTAATAAAAACTGACCCAAGTACCACTCTATCTGTTGGGTTGTCCCAACTTACTGGAGTATCACATTTCCTACCATAAAAGGCTTCAAATGGGCTCATTCTTAATAAAGATTGATACCCATTATTATATGAAAACTCAAACAAGTGTAAGTAATCTTACCACTTACATGGCTTATCCATCACATACATTCTCAACATATCTTCAATTATTCGATTGACTCTCTTTGTTTTCCCATCTGTCTAGGGATGATATGCCATGCTAAAGTTTAGATTTGTGCCAAATAATTTAAAGTATCCCCTCCATAAATTGGAGGTAAACTTCGTATCTCGGTCCAAGACGATTGTCCTAGGTATCCCATGCAACCTATCAATTTCCTTCATGAAAATATCTACAATATTATCCATTGTATGCATTCTCTTCACAGGCACAAAATGAGCAACCTTTGTTAATTTGTCAACCACCACCATGATTGAATCATTTTGCTTATTCGTTCTGGGTAATCCTGTGATGAAATCCATGGTGATCACTTCCCATTTCTTCTCTAGGATTGGCAATGGATGCAACAAACCTGTTGGGTGCCTATGCTCAGCCTTCACCTTCTGACATTCCATACATCGAGTGATGTAATCGATAACATCCTTCTTCATTCCTGGCCAAAAGAACTGGCTTCTTACTGTTGTAATTGTTTTCTGGTAACCGAGATGTCCATCATAAGGAACACCATGCATTTCCTCCAGTACCAAATTCCTTAGTTCTCCGGAGCTAGGAACATAGATTCTATTTTTATGCATGAGTAATCTGTCTTCCCTTATCTCATACTCCTTTATTTTCTTCTATACATTTCCTTGTTGTAAGTTTTCCTTTACGTGTAGGTAATGTTGATCTATAACAAGACCATCTAAAATTATGCTCTTCAAGTTTTATTGATGCATACTGACAGTAGTAGCATGCATGGTATGCACTCTTATACTAAGGGCATCGACAAATTTATCCTCCTTTCCCTTTATATGATTGATATCGAAGTCATATTCACTTAAAAATTCCAGCCATCTTGTTTGCCTAGAACTCAATGTTGGTTGTTCAAAAAGATACTTCAGGCCAATGTGGTCTGTCCTTAATTCGAATTTCTTCCCCATGAGATAATGCCTCCACATCCTCAAGGCGTGAACAATGGAAAAAAGTTCCATGTCATGCATGGCATAGTTCCTCTCATGTTCCTTAAGATTTTTGGACTCATATCCAATGACATGTCCATTTTGTGTGAAGACTCCCACAATTCCTTCCCTACATGTGTCTATACATACCACAAAAATTTCATTTGGGTCAACAATATTTAACACAGGTGCACTAGTAATTAATTCCTTCAACATATTAAAATTATTTTCACACTTGAGTGTCCATTCAAATTTAGTTCCCTTCTTTTGCAAAGAAGTGATGGGATAAGAAATATTAGAGAACTCTACTATGAACCTTCTATAGTAGCCAACTAATCCCATAAAAGATCTGACGTCTGACACATTACTGGGTGTTGGCCATCCTCTAATGGCTTCGATTTTCTTTGGATATACTACTATGCCTTGCTCTAAAATAATGTGTCCCAAGTAATGGATCTGATTTTGATAAAAATAACACTTACTCAACTTGGCATACAACTGATGTTTTCTCAGTACTTGCAACACCAGTCTTAAGTGATGTCCATGCTCCTCTTTAGACTTAGAATAGATAAGTATGTCATCCAGGAATACATGACAAAATTATCCAAATAATTTTTGAATATGTCATTCATTAAGGACATGAAGACAATTGGTGCATTGGTCATTCCAAATGGCACCACTACAAATTCATAATGCCCATACATGGTCCTAAAGGTTGTCTTATGAATGTCTTCTTCATTGATTCTTACCTGATGGTATCCTACCCTTAGGTCAATCTTTGAGTATATATGTTCTCCTCTTAGTTGATCAAAGAGGTCATCAATTCTGGGCAAAGGATACTTGTTCTTTATAGTGTACTTGTTCAATTGTTGGAAGTCAATACACAACCTCAAGGTTCCATCCTTCTTTTTGACAAAAGGTATTGGTGCTCCCCAAGGTGAAACACTTGGACATATGTACCCTTTCTTCAACAATTCCTCCAACTACATTTGTAATTATTTTAACTCTGGTGTGCTCATTCTGTAAGGTGTTTTTGACACCGGGGCAGCTCTTGGCACTAAATCAATCGAGAAATATATCTCCCTTCTTGGTGGAAATCCTGCTATTTCTTGGAATACATCTTCAAATTCCTGTAGTACCAAGAAATCTTTGAGACTTGGCCCTTTTGTATTATATGGATCTTCCACATGAGCTGCATACAATTGACATCCTTTCCTAAAACATATTTTTAGCTATAAGGCTGAAATCTCCCTTATACAGATGGGTCTTGGAACTCCTTTCAAAGTGATCTGTTTTCCATTTCCATCAAGACATGTAAATGCATTTTTATGACAATCTAGGACAACATGATGCTTGTCCAACCAATCCATTCCAATCAAAATATCATAAGACCCCAATGGTATGATATTTAGATCAATACTACTATTCACGCCATTAAGACTTATGGAACAACTTATGACCATATCATGGATTCTTCTTTTGATTCTAGTGGCTAACTGAACCAAACTTTCTTTTCCAAGTTTACTTTTCTTCAAATGTAATCTATCCACTATCTTAGGATCAATGTATCAATGAATTTCTCCCGAATCAATCAAAATAGCAACAAGTTGATTTATGATATTACCTTCCACCTCGATCATATTGGACCGATATTCTTCTTGTCGAATATCATTTAAAGTTGCATAGATTCTTCCCATATCTTCGACTATTGTATCTTCTTGGAGGTTGTGCACAATATTCACTTTGTCCTTTCTGTGTGGGAAATCCTTGTACATGTGATCTTCCTTGCATCCCCAGCATTAGATTAGTGGTCTTCCCCTTTTTCCCAAGGAATCTTCCTTCTTGAAATCTCCCTTAGCATACTAATATTGATGATTTCTATTAGGCTCATTCATATTGAAGGAATGTTTGAATCCTTTCCTCCTTTGATCGGAATTCGCATTTTTCTTGTCCTTCCAAGATTTCTACAGAGATTCTCTTCCCTGGCCTTGCTCATACATGTATTTATCCTTCCCAATGGATTCAGTAAAGGTCTTGGTCTCATCATACTTGATATTTTCCTTATAAAAGGTTGGCAGTCCACTTAGAAATCTCTGTATTTTCACTTTCTCATCACCAATGAACCTGACATACTTTAACAATCCCAAGAACTTCTTCTCATATTTTTCCATAGTCATGCTTCCCAACCGGAGTTCAAAGAACTCCTGCATTTTCTTTTCATGGAAATGCTCTGAGAAGTACTCCTTCTAGAAGTACTTCTTGAACTTCTTCCAAGTGATGCCACTCTCATTAATTTGCTCCACTTGCTTCAGTTGGTCCCACCACATTGCAACTTTCCTATGTAAATGGTAGGTGGAAATCCTGGCTTCCAGGTTGGACGAATAGTTATGCAAATAAAAATATATCCTAAGCCCAAGCAACCATGCTTCGACATCATCTTCCCTTTCTCTTTCACCCTCAAAGGAAGCTGGCTTGAGGTTCCTCATATCTCCTTGCAAACTATCTACCTATTTTTTCCTTCTTTTGTGTCTGACAGGAGACACCTTTGGACTTCTTACGTGATCATCCGATGCATACAACTTTCTTTCTGAGTAAGGAGGTGAGTGGTGTCCATGAGCTCTGGTAGCACTTATGGAATAACCAACTCTTCCACAATCATACCTTCTTTCATGGCACCTGCCTTCTTCCTCTTGACTTGAGTTTGATCCCTTCTTCATTTGTCTCTGCAAATGATTTAATCTCAAGAACACTCGATCATTTATCTAAATTTTCTCTCTCATCAGTCTCTCATTGTCTTCTTTGTAGCTCTGCACTTCCATCTCCAGGCTTCTTACTGTTTCTATTAACGTTTCCTGCTCTCCTTTTCCCTTGCGTCCATTGGACTCTGTCTCTGCATTACCAACTTTGGTATTCTGGCCTTTGGCCTCCTTATCATGACTAGAGACTCCCTCGCCTTCTTCCATTTCCTTAATACGAATCCTTAGATGATGTGCTTAAGCCCCTTAATTCTGCAAAATGTGCAAGCGACCATTTTGTTAGAATTATGCATATGATAAAAAAAAWTTCCAAACCATGCTACATGTCTCTTTATTTTTTTTTGTTCATGGATATCATATCCCCATTCTYCGAAAACAACAGTGTCCTGTTATCCTTGGCTGACATAGAATATCATCCTACACATGCGTTTACTTCAAACCACCTTCCCAGGTGACCACGACTATAAACAATGGTTAAATACTTCCTTAGCACTTTTCTGTCTCGAAGACCACCAATTCGGCCCTTATCCCTCCTTCCCTCGGCTCTCAATCTACATATGACCATGGTCATGACCCTACACTTAGCTGAAAAAAGGCTTGTCCAGAGCTTCGGGACTTCAAAAATTTTAGCCAGGATCAGATCAACGGTCCTCGTCCTCTTTCACGATCAACGATCGAGATCCACTTCGAGACTCYGCACTTCAAGAGTCTCAAATTTCCTCACTTTCCTCCTCCCGAAAYGATTTTACCCAGAGTTCATGATCTGCCGACAGGTTTCCTCCCATAGATCAGTGAATGTGAATCTCTTTGGCTCTTTGGGCTTCAAAAGTTTCAAAACTTTCCTTTTGCACTTTCTCCCAGAGTGTTTTCACTCGAAGTCGACGATCCTTCAACCTGTGTCTTTTGGAATCAATGGTCGATATGTACTCCGGCCTTTGGTCCTTCGATATTTTTCAACACAATGCAACCTGTCACATCTTTCTCCATTGGAGTGCCCAGTCTTCGGACTGCACGATCTGTTTCCATGTGGTGAAATACTGGAATCAAACAGATGGTCCAATCAGGTGGGTGATATGTGTCATGTTCTAACTAACATTTAAATACTCCATATGCTCAAAACTTACTGACATGTGGCACACATTCCATGTGTCCATGTCATCCTAGGTGATGTCCACAAGAAACGTCACTTCGGGAATTCTAGGATTCACATCACCTCTAGGTGATGTCATCATGCCCTATCACTTCGGCTCTTTGGGCTTTGGGACTTCTAGAGTTTCCATACTATCACACTTCCAATTCTCCCGAACTCTGATTTCCTGAACTGGCCAAACTGCCACCATGTGTCTCCCTTATTGGATGACCCATATTAACCCTAGACTTCGGAACTTCGTAAGTTACCACTGCAAGGATCAACGACCGCCATTCCTTCGGGCCTTCAGACTTCGAAAAACTCAAACCTCAATTTTTTTTGAAATGCTTTTATCTTAATCTTGAAATATACTGATGCGAGTCTCCCATTGATCGATGACTATGATTTCTTCGGGTCTTCATATTTTGGAAATCTCAACTTTCAACCTTCACTTTTCCCTGAAGTGCATATATTTTTGGCACATGTCCTCCTGGATTGGACGACTGAGATTCACTTCCACTCTATGGGCTTTGGAAATCTCAATTCTCAACTTCTCCTCGCTCGCTCTTTCCCGGAGTGATTTCACCTAGAGCACATGATCGATTGACGTGTTTCCTCCTATGGATCGATGGTCCCCAACTACTTCGGCTATTTGGAGTTTCGATGATGTAGCACTAGCAAGTCACATCATTGCATTCCTTTCAATTTGTGGGGCATGCATCGATGGTTTGGAGTAACCCAATTTTCACCCTAGAATTCTCCTAATGTTGACACATAACCCCTTGGTGAAACAGTGGTTTGGATTGCAGGACCGCCTTGGGAAATTATCTCCCGTGCAACTTGGTTCCCCATAATGCCTCATTTCCATTGATCTCACTCTCCAATGGGATATGGAAGTTCTCACCTTAGCCCTTGCTTCCTTTTCATCGGACGAACCTTGTCCAGAATCTCAATGTTGAAACTCTTAGGACTCGCAGCTGTGAGCAACGCTGGACACAGGACAACGCATCTCAGACATGTCGGCCTCAAGTCACGGCTGGATCACACCAACAACCACTACATCTCACCATACCTTGGATAATTCTTCAGCAATTCGGTTCCCCTTTCCCAAGCCAAGACACGGATGAGGATGGATCAATGAATGGGTAAGTGGGTGCATGAAAGTGCGTGAGGGAAAAAAATGGTATGAATGCGGAAGTGAAGGAGAGGACGAGCCAATGACCAACCCCACAATCAGACCAGGGATGGGTTTGCATATTTTCATGGGGAATCAAGAACCTCCTAGAATTCCCCAAGAAGCTCACATAACCGATACCCTCCCTTAGGCAAAAAGGGTAATTAACATTGGAATAAAAATTTATCCCATCAAGCCCCCTCTCTTGTGGAATCATATCCCCCTATAAATCTAGTCCTTTTCTGTCTAGCAGCCAACCATGTATTTATTATTAATAATGATAAAAAAAAATCATGTCTTGGGCACACTGACCTTTCAATAATTGTTTGGGCACCCTGGCCTCTCAACATTGTAACAATACATTATTTAAAATGGGGTTCAAAACCTGGGGTGTTACACATCATCATAGAAAGAATGCAATATTGTGTTGGCCCATTTCATCTACAAAGGCGTTGACATGATGCCCCTCTTTAGTATTGTGCATATATTACAGGTTATCATATTTGAGAGTATTCTTACATATGAAAATGTTTCTCCACCCTTCCAATTTGAACATAGTTTTCATTTGGGCCACAAAGAATACTAATAAAATAAAATAATATGAAAATTGTTTAAGTAAATATAAACAAATTATCTTCTAACTTGAACCTGATTTTGTCAAGATCCAAGTATATTACATAGCTGCCAATGTTTTCCCCACCTTTCCATACTTTCTCGATTTCCCTTCCATCTTCGTACACTTTCCCAATGCAAATTGATTACACTTTTATTAGCTTTGAAAATATTGGCATTAAAAGGAGAAAAGGTCGAGGACATCTCCCATTAAAACACATTGAACCAATATTTACTGGAGATTATATTATGATATTGCAACGTCCATTTTAAATACAATGAGGAGAAATGGAATGTCCTCATCACCTTATGGCTGCATCTCGACAACATTTTTGTGGAGATACCCTGAATATTTGCGGGCACGAGGACCAGATTTTTCAGTGGTCCATAGCTTATGACTACTACTCATCCTCTTCTGTCTAGAATAAAGTTATCTGGACATCTGAAATTGTAGCGACAGATTGTGTCCCCGATGTTTTTTACTTTAAGGACTTGGTCATGTGTTGCACCAAGAACTATATTCCGAACTAGAGGATTATCCAGATGGGAAACCATTCCCAAGTCTCCCTATCGCCTCAAGTATTTCAAAAGATGTTAACACTTCTCGACCCAATGCCTACTTTCAAGGGTGATAATTGCAGACAACTATTAAAGAAGCATGGTAATGAATTGGACCTCTTGTGGAAGTTCTTACATGGCCCAGCTCCCGCTCCCCAGAACATGGCCATATTATAGTTTAGTGCACTTAAAAACCTTTTTCGGAAAATTGCATGGATTTTCATGAGGATAACGAGACAAGAAAGTGAAACCAACATCTCTTGGATGATTATGTATATTTTATATTTTAAGGTCAAGGAAAAAGTCATATTCCATTGCAACAAGTTGATTTCCATTGAAATCTCTCCCGAGTTATTGCAATACAGAAGACAGAAGAAATTCTTTATGTCATCTTATTTAATTTTCACCATGGCGAATTTCTATCCATTTCCTGGACTACATATGTGTAAAACTTTGAACTCTGAATTTGACCCAGTAACATTCTCGTGCCAAATATTATGGAGACATGACGCTTGCCAACATTTTTATAAAGTCTTTAATGATTTTGTTTCAGTTTTTAAAGCATTGATAGTTGGAAAGTATTTTTCCTGATTGCTTGACCAGCTGACAATCTTCCTGGATAGGAAGGGCACACTAGAAGAAATGGATAACTATAATGTTATAATTATTTTTGGGTCTAAAAAAAATCCTTGATTCCTTCCATGTCACATATATGGTACAATGTTTTTTGCTGGAATAGCAAGGGAGTACATCCACTGGTTGCATTTTTTCCATGAAAAAAAAAATCAATTCATCTCTCTGCCTTGGAAAGTCAGAGATTTCATGGTCATGAACAACTTCAATAGTTCTTTCACTGACACTATCCTGAATGAACTCGATTCTAGTACCAATGATTTGCACAAGAAGAAACAAAAAGGCCCAGGTGAAAAAAGTGCCCAATCCTCGACCACCACACCCAATACCACAATATCTTGGAGAAGTACTCCAACGACCTACCCTAGTAACAAAGTCACACACAGTTCTTTAGGAAGAGGAGGAGATAAAAACCCTCCCTCTGGAAAAATTGAAATTTGTCACAAACTTCCTGCGAGCAAAAAATGAAAAACAATAGTCCAAGAACAAGAGGGGTTGAGGGGAGAAATTGATATCCATGATCTCTCCCTCAAAGATATAGAACTAGAAATTGACATTGACAAAATGTTCCCTGATGATGACCAACTAGAGAGAACTGCTCTACACAATATTGGGATGGAAATAATTGGCATAGATACATTGGATGAAGAAGAGTCTTTTTACATTTCAGAGCGTTGTTTTTTACAGTGAATCCAAAAAATTGATTATTGAAAAGAGAGATGTAAAGAATAAGAAAGGGAAATCTCTTTCAAATATCAACCTATGCAACATGTGCCCTTCCCAGATCTCCCAGATACACCGAGCAACTAGATATGCTCTAGACAACTCTATTAGAGGCCTTGAAACAAAAAACATCATGTTAAAGGAGAGAATCAAATAATTGGAGGCAACTCTAATGCCTCTTCCACTGTTTTCTACTCCTTCGACAATGGTCAGGCCCACTGCACATGCGAAAAAGTTAAAAGGATCAACAAGGCTTCTCACATCGACCCGAGGCTATGTGGAAAAGAATATGCACAAAATAATGGAATTAATAATAGAATCTTGGGAGATGTCAAACAATATGGTCTCTTTTGGAATAAGAATGCATGCTTTTCATGAGTATCTGCAAGAAGATATCAAGAACGAGCAAGGTTTCTACCACGATGCAGTTTTACCATTTGGTGTTAAAGTTACATGTATGAAAAAATTCAAAAGAAAACAGGAGGATCTCCCTTCCCTAGATCGAATAGACCAGCTAAACACATGCTGGAAAGAAAAGGTAAAGAACTTGAATGGTATCGTTCAAGAATGTAGCCAGACCATATCTAGAAGAGACAAACTATTCAAGAAGCTAATTGAGATAGATATAGTTTCCAACATCAATGAATTCCAAGACCCGAAATTGATATTCAAATCATTTTTTTTAACCAAGCAAGCATTTGATGATCAAGTTTATATCTATAAAAGACTGTCATTTGAAAATTTCTATGGAATTCTTGAATATGGTGAAGATGACGTGAAAACCTAGCTAGTCGGTTATGCGATAAAAAACCAAGATATTCAAGAATCATTGCACAACCTTTCTATTGATATAAGGGAATTGGAAAGTGAATTCTTCAATATAAAAATCCAACATGAAATCAACGCGGCACCCATGAGGAGCTACATCGAAGAATGGTTCAAAATGGTTGTCGACCAGATTACCAATGAAGGTCAAAGCCAAGGAAAGCCATAAAAGGAAATCAATGAGAAAATGACAAGGCATGGGAAACCATCATAGTAAGTTGATACTGATCACATTCTTCTGTCTTCATCCACTTAAAAAAAACTTTAACCAAGGTCTAACAATTTTGTCTTTCTTCTTGCCAGGTCTTGTTGTTTTCCATTGCCTAGTTTATTCATTCTACAAACTTCATTTGTGTACATATTTTCTTTCTAGTCTACGACAATCCTAATCCCAGTCATTTTAGCAAACAAATTTTTATTTCATAGAATATGTACTGAACGATATATTTTTTTACAAATTCGAAGACAACTATTTTGGGAAATATTCTCAAATGTATTTTGTAACCCAGTTTATCTGAATATAAATATTTGAGGTTGTTCTATGGTGATATTCAATTTTTGGTGTTGTTATTTGAAATTTGTATTTCTTCTTAAAATTAACTCATTTCCCTGTACATGTTCTTGTTCTATATTGTGCATATATTGCAGCTTCCTATATTTCAGAATATTCTTCGATATACAAAATGTAAAGTCGTATATTTTTTTCTCTATTGCTTGTGGGTTTGAGAAAAATTTGCGAGACCAAAACACCATTCAAATTCAAACATGGTTTACATTTGGACCAAAAATAATATATTAATATACATTAATATGAATGCATCTTAAATAAACATAAAAAAAATCCATTTAAACTTGAACCTGACCTTCTCAGGTTCCTGGATTGCCTGCGGGTTGACTAGTTAGCACACTGCCAAATCTTCATCTCCATCTATATATTCACATCAGGAGCTTGACTGACCATTGTCCCTTTCAACACTTAGCTAATTATCTCACCACGACGTCCCAACTTATCACTATCGAATTCTTATCCCGCATGTTTATTGATATACATCTTGCACCCAACACTTTCATCATATACATTTTGCACCCAACAATTCTATGATACACATTTTGCACACATCACTTCTATCATTTGAAATTCGAGCTCGGGCCATTGGAAATCGCAAGATTCACTATACCCGATTTCACAACTTTCAAAACATTTATTTCTCTCTTCAATCCCCACCACATTCCTTCCATCCTTAATGTGCATTCATGCTTCTTTTACTAGTGACAACTCGGTTCACATGTTCACTTATTGGCATTAACAAGCAACAAAATTATTCAACAACAATTTATGGGAGCTCGACCGACCCCCGGGTTGGCAATATTATAAATCTTGCACCCAATAGTTGCGTCATCTATAGTTCCACTATATACATCTTGCACCCAAAACTTCAATTGTCTACAATTCATCACGGGTTCCTGGGTTATCTCATATCCATCTATATCATCACATCATTAGCCTGACCGACCATCATCCCTTTCAACACTTAGCCAATTATCTCACCATCAGGTCTCGACTTAACACTATCGAATTCTTATGCCACCTGTTCTGTGATAAACATCTTGCACACAACACTTCCATGATATACATCTTGCACACAACACTTATGTGATATACATCTTGCACACAACACTTTCGTGATATACATTTTACACCCAACACTTCCATGATTTACAATTCGACCCCGGACTCCTAGAATTTGTTGTTCACAAAAGTTTCAAACCATTTATCACTCTCTTCAATCCCTACAACATTTCCGCCCTTCCTAATGCACATTCATTATTCTTTTATTAGCGACAAGTCAGCACACATGTTCTCTATTCAACCGCGATTTACATCTTGCACCCAAAAATTCCATCATCTAAAACTCCACAATATACATCTTGCACCCAAAACTTTCGTGATCTACAATTCGTCCACATATTGGAACTTGGTTTACAATTGGACCACAAATAATCTATTAAGATACATTAATATAAATACAATTTAAATAAATGTATTAAACTTGAACCTGACTTTTTTCAAACTCGTGGATTGGTCCTAAATCGTCACATCATGATCCCTATCAACCGCATTTCCTTTGAACACTTAGCCAATTATCTCTCTGCGGGGTCGCGACTTAGCGCTATCGAATTTTTATGCCCTATGTTCCGTGATATACATGTTGGTTCGCTTATTGGCATTTATAAGCAAGAAACACATTCAACAACGATTTACGGGAGTCAAACCAACCCCCAGGTTGGCGCTATTATAAATATTTCACCCAAAAATTTCGTCATCTACAAGTCCGTGATATACATCTTGCACCCAAAACTTCCGTAGTCTACAATTCGTCGCGACTTAGTGCTATCGAATTCTTATGCTCCCTATTCTATGATATACATGTTACACACAAATATTTTGTGATATAAATTTTGCACCCAACACTTCTGTCATTTACAATTCGACCCCGGTTCACAAAAATTTCAAACCATTTATCACTCTCTTCAATCCCCGCCACATTCTCACCCTTCCCAATGTGCATTCATTATGATTTTATTATCGAAAACCCATCATACAGATTCACTCATTGGCATTAATAATAAAAAAAGGCATTCAAGTTGATTTTCATACCTAGCCAATTCTATGGCCGCTAGTTTCCAGGTTGGCGCAACCGAACTCTCATTCCCCGTGTTCCATGATATACATCTTGCACTCTAAACTTCCCTGATCTACATTTCCATACTTAGCCTACTTTATGGCCACAACCTTTACTATACCGAGGTTCACAGCAATTTCAAACCATTTATCGGTCTCTTCAACCCCCCACCACATTGCCCAGCTTGCCAATGCACATTCATTATGATTTTACTACCAAAAACTCACCATGCAAGTTCGCTTATTGCCATTAACAAGAAATAAATGCATTCAACCGCGATTTACGGGAGTCTGGCCCACTTCCGTTGCATTTCATACCTAGTTGTCGGGTTATCGTAACTGAACTTTCCTTCCCCCTTTTCCATGATATACATATTGCACCCAAAACTTCGGTGATCTACAATTACATAGTTAGCCAACTTTATAGCTGCCGATCTCTAGGTTGAGGCTATTATATATCTTACACCTAGAACTTCTGCCATCTACAATTTCATGATGAACATTTTTCACCGAA
This sequence comes from Picea engelmannii, assembly GCA_009831015.1. Lineage (NCBI taxonomy): Eukaryota > Viridiplantae > Streptophyta > Pinopsida > Pinales > Pinaceae > Picea > Picea engelmannii. The sequence continues at coordinate 93,871 of ML782319.1, read as the reverse complement.
AACTTTCATGCTATACAATTCCTCCATCTCACAAGCTTCACTCTACCCGGCTTCACAAATATTTCAAATCATTTATCGCTACCTTCCATCCTCGATACCTTCACACCCTTCCAAATGAACATGGATTATTCTTTTACTAGTGACAACTCAACACACATGTTCGAAAGAGATTGGCACTGCTTTGCTTAGTCACAACTCGCCATACACGTTTTATTAACAATATTACTCTACTCTCCCCATTTTCAAAAAATCACCTTATAAGCTACTTAGTAGGGACTACGCTGCCATGCAACACTTGTTTTTTTAAATTATATGCTCAGTAGTATATATGGAGATGTACAATTTAAAAAAAAAAAAAATCGATATATCAAGATCTACAATTAAAAAAAAAAGAAAAAAATGTTTGATTATGATAAGACCCTCAAACCTTGGGTTAATGCATAGCCTCATAATCACAGTTAGTTAGTTGGGAGGGGAATTTTATGACAGATCATCATTAAATTGAACTTATATAATGATGATCTTTCACATAATGCTAGAATGATTGCACTTTTATTATATTGCATTGCAGAAGGTTCAAGACGAGAATGAATAAAAAATATTAAATTTATGTTTAACACAAGTGCTTTTTTTAATTTCTTTTGTGCTACTTTGTTATACATATGTTTTTCATGAATATTATAATATAAATTAATTTAATTTTTGACATTTCATTAAACTTGAACAATGGTAAGAGTCATTACATACTTGTGCTTTTTGGATACTGAACTTCAATAAAAAAAAATATTTTATATTTTATTTTATTGTAATAGTTTTATAAAGTTTTTATTAAATTGATTATTACAACTCAACATAGAGGAGAGATGTATAAAGTAACTTTAATATATTAAAGATATTCATTTAAATTATGCTCTGAAGCAAAAATAATTCATTTAATGAATTTCTTAAATGTCTAAAAATATTTAAGAATTAGATGCAATTATTAGTTCAGTTGCTACTAATATCCCAAAAATAATTCATTTAATGAATCCCTTAAATGTCTAAAAATATCTTGTGTTGAGAGGGCAATCTCTGAAGAGGTGTCCGTGTTCATGGCATTTCCTACAACGAAACAGTATGTTCTCATAGTCAATGGTTTGCAACCAATCCTCATCATGGTATTCCAAGGAAATGAGTCTTAGTAGCGGCTTAGAAATGTTCAGGTAGATAGAAATGTGTGCATATGAGGTGTATCTCTATTGTTTTGCTGCCTCTGAAGATTTGATGTATACTCCAATGGTGTTTCCAATGCCCGCCAACACCTCTTCTAGCCAGAAATCCCACTGTAGGGAATAAATTTGTATCCAAACTGGAGCATGCGCAAAATCCTCTATTTCAAGGCTGAACTTATCCGTCCAAAACCGCAAGAAGAGACCAACAGAGTTGAAGAAATAAGGACCTCCATAAAATATGTGGCTTCTGTCCTCCAGATTGTGCAGTATTATTGTGAAGAATCCTTTGGATCTCAACTGGAGATCATAATGACCTTTGGGATTCCACCATTGGTGAATCCATTTTACTAGCTCATGTTTCAAGGGCCATAACCCTAGAAATTTCTCGATGAGGGCGTAATATCGCATGTATTTATTTTGTTCTTATATTATGGGAGTGATTATGAAATATTTCGGTGCTTACAACTCTTGAGGAATACACTTCCTAAGTACCCAGGGTCACGATGCTCTTCTTGGAGCGTTCCCTAAATCGATTTCCATTTCCTTATCCTTGAATGTGCCCTCAAAATAAGTTGAGAGCAAAGATCAGGTGGTGGTTCAAAGGTTGGTCACCGGGAACCCCAAAGGTGGTGGTTCAAAGGTTGGTCGTTGGGAACCCCAAAAGTGGTGGTTCAAAGGTTTTAAAAAATGTATTGTTTACCAATTTAAATTTATTTATATCTTATCATATATTAGAATCTTAAAATACTTATGTCTTTTGTTCGAGGCAAAGAAAAAATAAAGATTTTACAAAATTTGACTCTTTATAGTCATAGTTCATATCTACTATTTATCACTTTACCCATTATTTTTTAAATTATGTGCTCATTAGTATATATGGAGATGTACAATTTAAAAAAAAAAAGAAAAAGAACAATTGATATATTAAGATCTACAATTAAAAACAAAAAGGAAAAATTGTTTGATTTTGATAAGACCCTCAAACCTTGGGTTAATGTATAAACTCATAATCACAGTTATATATATATATATATATATATATATATATATATATATATGAGCTTCAATAAAATATATTATTTTATATTTTATTTTATTGTAATAGTTTTATAAATATTTTATTAAATTGATTATTACAACTCGACATAGAGGAGAGACGTATAAAGTAACCTTTTTTTTTGTAAGTATTTTATAAAAATCCTTCCAGCACCAAAAATTACAGCATCACCATGTCTATCTGAGGGTTGTAATTACTGAATTGCAACAGGGGGGAACCTATTCAGTTAGCCTCACAAGTCAAAAACCAATGTTTTAGATACCCAATCAGATAGCATTATTGAGCAATTGGAGCATAATTGCCCTGTGGGGAAATCGATTTGCCCATGCTTCTAGAATCTCTAGGACTGACAAAAGACAATCAAAATAGATTTTAACCAAAAAAACAGGTGGCAAAAGATAAACAAAACAACCAGTAGACCATGCAGTCTGACACCTGTGCAGCTCATGTCATGGACGGGTTGCATGCCACCGTATCCGAGGTGGGTGTCTAGAGAGCTGGAGCCAAGCCTCATGATGCGTTGTCCACTGGAGATCGTTGTAGATCCAAGACCAATATCACCTCTAAGTCTACTGGCACATTTGGTGCCAATTCTGTGGGGTGGCAAGAACCATGCAAAGAGGAGAGAAGTTGCAAGATTTGTGACCCCTTCCTGTCCTGGACTTCCAGGTGAAAGCGTAGGTCGTCCACATCCTTGTGAACCTCGAACACCAAGTCTTGCAGAATCACAAGGTTGTTTTGGAATTTTGCACATGTAGCACAGTCTAAGTGGGAGTGGGGTTGTTCTGGAGGCCTCTCATGGTGGTCGGAGGTAACTTGATGTAGTAGCATCGCCTTCAAAGAAGACAATGCACATGTGGAGGAAAACAGAGGACATCTCAGCAATGAAAGAATTTCAAATCGAGCTTTAACTCATAATTTAGATGGGTTGTTGAGATATTTCTGTAATAGAACTTTTAAATGTAACTTGTTTTTAAAGTCTCTAAGGACTGTAAGAGACTACAGATATGGAGTGTCGATTCTATCTAGTAGTAATTATTAGTTATTGCAATAGGACAGAGTAGGTGTTAGTTTTGAAGTTTGAAATGATAGGTTTCAGAACAGGACAAGAGAGCTCATGGAGTCGGTCCTTAGATAGTTTTTCAGTATTGTATTGGAATAGATCAGGATGCATGAGATCAAAATGTAATAGATAGAGTAGAACATAATAGAGTGGGATAAATACTGTGTAATTTTAGTTTTTCATGGGTAATAGAACAAACAGAATTGTCCCGAACTTGGAATATGTTCATTTGACATATGAATCAATGAATGTTGTATTATGTATATTGTTTTCATTTCATTCTTGTTCATGTATGAGAGTTCGAGAAGGTGACTGTATGAGTCTGTAATGAAACTGGATAAGTTTCAATTGTTTTTCTTCTGAACCTTGTTAGAAATGACCAAGTGTTGAAGAACCAGGAAGGGAAAACGCTTGGTGGGCGAGGAGATTTCTTTCAAAGAGACCTTCAATTTTGAGTTATCAAGGTCTCGAAGAACGCAAGGTGTGCGTGAGAGGTCAAATTCTCTAAAGGAAAAAGATCAAGAGGGATAAAACTTGCAGAGTGTTCACTAAACCAAAGTGGACTTGCAGAGGAAGGGACAAAGGTTCCAAACCTTTGGAGGCTGAAAAATATTCAAAGACTAGAAGCAGTGAAGGTTCAGAGGAAGAACGGTCGATATTGGAGGAGCACAGAGATGAGGAAAGACAATCATCAGATCTGGAGAAGTAGTGTGAGCCTTAATTCTTTGTGTACAAAGGAGGATTTCATCATTTCGACGTTCAAAGGAACAAAGGTGAAAACTCTTTCGAACTCGCGATACGTGAAATCCCTATGAGATCTCAAACCGTCAGATATCTAGGAGGACACTTGTTAGTTGGACAGAAAAAATCAAAGGAGGGATGCGTGGAAGTCAAGCATCATTTTGGTGACTCGTGACTTGTAGTGGTCAAAGGGTAGGACTGCACAAACTCACGATACGTGAAATCATGACATAATTGTGGTTGTTGATCCATGAGTGATCTAGACTGTTGATCATCTAGAAGAAGACTTCAACATTTCGGGAGTCAGGGGTTCGAAGGGGAGAACCTTCACAAAGTGTCGAGTCATGAATTCTCGACTCAGTAGATGGAGGAACATGGGCCATTGATCAAGGGATAGCGAGGACCATCGATCTAGCGTGGAATATTTTCAACGTTTCAGTGTTTAGGAGATTAAAGGTGCAGGACCTCTTAGTCTCACAAGTCATGAAATCCCAACACACGAAACCATGATGCACTTAGAGGTCAGGTCCTAGTCACAGCCGAGGGTCACATTGATGAAAAATCAAGGGAGAAGCTTAAGCCGTTAGCTCTCAATTCAGGGTTCGTCATTTTGGGTGTTGGATGATTTTGCATGGGTTGCAATCGAAAACCCCGAAGTCATGAAACGTGACACACCCTTTGGAGGTAGCTTGAGGTCATGTGGAGTGGTCACATGAATGGAAGGAGATAGTTATTGTCAATCCCTTTCGGGGTTTCTGGATTTGGGGGTTCAAGGGTATTTCATGTGTCGGAAGTCCCGACACACAAAGACCTGAAATGATTTTTGGTGTAGGCATACATTTATCGCCCATAGCCATGTGGAGGTGAGGCTCGAGCCTATTGCTTGATATAGAAGTCCAGGTTTCAAAAGGACCCATGGAAGAATATATTTAAGAGATTCCAACACGGAATCAAAGAGCCACTTCGGCTCAGAAGTAAGAAATGATCTGAAGGCCGGGAGGCTAGCAGACCTACCAAAGCCGGGGAAAAAGGGGCAGGTTTGCATCAGGTGGTATCACAGTGGAATTTTAATTTGTTTGCAGACATCAGGAAAAAGGAGAAAGGGGGAAAGTTGGTATCATTGTGGTATCAAGAAAAACTTGATTTTTGTTTGTAGCTGACGTAGTGAAATCATGCCACCAAGAAGGCGTAGAGCGAATGCAGAAATGGAAGAATAAATGAGGAGACTCCGAATGTGACTGGACACCATGGAGACAACACAAAGAATATCACCAAATGTTGATGATGTCAGTGAAGCTAAGGGTGAAGAAGAAGAAAAGGTAGAATAAAATGTAGTAGAGGATGTTGCACAGGATCGCTTGATGAAAGTTGTTTCGAAAATAGGATCCAGAGCAAGGATAGAGGTACCTATGTATGAATGAAATTTAGAAGTTGAATAATTGTTAGACTGGGTACATTCTATCGAAAAATACTTCGATTATGAAGATATCGAAGAAGACAAGATGGTGAATCATGTAGTGACAAGATTGAAAGGTCATGCAGCATTATGGTGGGATGAACTGCAAGTCGAATGCAAGCAAAATGGTAAACAGAAAATTAAAAACATGGATAGGATGGTCACCAAGATAAAAGCCAAGTTTATCCCGAAGGATTACTAGATCAATATATATAGAAGATTGCAAAACCTGAAACAGAGGGGTTTATCAGTGAAGGAATACACTGAAGAATTTTACCGACTAAACATCAGGGATGGACAGAAAGAGAATGAATATGAGAAGATGACCAGATACATCAATGGGCTGAGATATGAAATCCAAGAGGAGATCATCATGATTTATATTATTAAAGTCGAGGATTCTTATCAAGAAGCATTGAAAGCTGAAGAAAAATTGGCTAGGAGGCAAAGCCAACAAAGTAGGGGCAGAAATTCAAGAATAGGAAAGGGAACCAACAGAGAGAAGTTCTAGAAGTTGAAGCCTGAAGCTGATAAACAACATAGTCACTAGGAGAAGGGTGGAAGTTCTAAAGAAGGACGGCATGGAGAAAGAGGTTCGTTTTCCATAGGAGGAAGAAGATCTAGAGGAGGCACAATCAAATTCTATACCTGTGGAAAAGAAGGACACAAATCTTGGGAATGTCCTAACAGAAAAAGAGAAGGTGGAGAAGCACACATTGCCAAAGCACAAAAGAATGTGGAAGCAGAAGCAACAGAAGGAGGAAGAAACCTCATGATGAGGAAAATTCTTCTCAAACTAGAAAAGGGACCAAAGCGACCAGTTCAGTGAACAAGTCTGTTCAGAACTTCTTTCAAGATGAAGGATAGAGTTTGCAAGGTGATCATAGATAGTGGGAGCACTGAAAATCTAGTATCCACAGAGATGGTGGAAAAACTGGAGCTGAAGAAAACTGCACATCCAAAGCCATATAAGGTATCGTGGTTGCAGAAAGGACATGAAGTCATGGTAAGTCAACAATGTCATGTTGAATTTAAAATAGGAGGTTACAAATATGAAATGTTGTGTGATGTAATTCCTATGGATGTCTGTCATATTTTATTAGGGAGATCGTGGAAGTTTGATAGAAAAGTTATTCATGATGGAAGAAAAAATACCTATACCCTAGAAAAGAATGGTAGAACACATATGTTGTTACCCATAGAAGACAAGGAGCAAAAGAAAGAAGCTAGTTCAAGCATACTTCTCATGAGTGGGAAGGATATATTGAACGAAGTCAAGGAGGAGAAAGAAACACAATTTGTTGTAGTAAGGAAGCCTAGATTTATCCTTACATATACTTCTCTAGAATATTTTCCTATAGAAATCCGGGAACTGTTAGAAAACTTTGTCGGTATAGTCCTGGATGAGTTACCACACTCATTGCCACCCATTAGGAGCATAATCTATCACATTGACCTTATTCCAGGAACTAGTTTACCAAACAAAGTAGCTTATAGGTCGACACCTAGAGAGAATGAGGAGGTCAAAAGAAATTCCAGGAGTTGTTGGATAAAGGGTTAGTTAGGGAAAGCCTAAGCCCATGTGCAGTACCGACTGTACTAAGCCCAAAGAAGGATGGAGGATGGAGAATGTGTATAGATTCTTGAGCCATCAACAAGATAACCATTAGGTATAGATTTCCTTTACCGAGGATGGATGATTTGATGGGCTGTTTGAGTGGAGAAAGCTCTTTTTCCAAGATAGACTTAAAGAGTGGATATCATCAAATAAGGATGAGAGAGGGAGATGAATGGAAAACAACATTCAAGACAAATGAATGATTTTTTGAATGGTTGGTCATGCCATTTGGGCTGACAAATGCACCAAGCACATTTATGAGACTGATGAATGAAGTGTTGAAAGACTTCATAAGCAAATTTGTCATAGTATATATGGATGACATACTAATCTTTAGCAAGATAAAGAAAGAACACCTAAGACATTTGACATCAGTGATGGAAAGGTTCCAACAAGAGAAATTGTTGATAAATCTAAAGAAGAGTTCTTTTATGAAGAAGGAGCTCATATATTTGGGTTTTGTGATCTCTTCAAATGAATTGAAGATGGACCTAGAAAATGTGAGAGCGATCAGAGAATGACCATCACCGAGCAACATATTTTAGGTAAGAAGTTTTCATAAGTTAGCAAGATTTTATAGGAAATTTATCAAAAATTTCAGTAGCATATGTGCATCCACGTTGGACACTGTGAAGAAGAAACACAAGTCCTTCAGCTGGACAGAGGAAGCTGAAAAAGGTTTAAGAGTGTTGAAGGAGAAAATCACAAAGCAACTAATTCTGGTCTTACCATATTTTGGAAAAACATTTCAGGTGAGATGCGACGCAAGTGTATTAGCTATTGGAGCAGTCTTAAGTCAAGATAATAGGCCCATTGCTTATTTCAGTGAGAAACTGAATGATGCCAAGCAAAATTATTCCACATATGACAAGGAATTTTATGCAGTGATTCAAGCTTTGAAAAAATGGAGGCATTATCTAATTCCTAAAGAATTTGTCTTGTACAGTGATAATCATGCTTTGCAATTTATTACTAGGAAAGAAAAGTTGAATAAGAAACATGCTAAATGGGTAGAATTTATGAAAATTTTTACTGTTGTTATTAAACACATTGTTGGAACTGCTAACAAAGTCAAAGATGCCTTAAGCAAGAGGAATTTGATTGTACAAGAATTCCAGGTGGAGACTTTGGGGTTCGAAAACCTCAAGGAGATGTATAAAGAAGATGCAGATTTCAAAGAAGCTTATGAGGCATGAAAGAATCCTTTATTGGGAGACAAAATCCCATGGAATGAATATTTGATTCAAGATGGATTACTATTCAAAGGAAGTTGATTATGCATTCCGGAGTGCTCAATGAGAGAAAACCTACTAAAAGATAAACATAGTGGAGGTTTAGTTAGACACTTTGGTCACGATAAGACATTTTCACAGCTGAGAAATTTGTATTATTGGCTGAGCATGAGAGAAAAAGTGAAGAAGTTCGTGAAAAATTACAGAATTTGTCAGTATGCAAAAGGAAGAAAACAAAACACTAGTTTGTATCAACCATTACCAATTCCAGGGAGGTCATGAGATGCAATCAGTATGGATTTTGTTTTGGGATTTCCTAGAATTCAAAAAGGAATCGATTCCATATTTGTTTTGGTAGACAAATTATAAAAAATGGTACATTTCATACCATGTCAGAAGACAAGCGATACCACACACATCGCCAATTTATTTTTCAGAGAAGTAGTAAGACTACATGGATTGTCGAGGAGCATAGTTTCAGACAGAGACACCAAATTTGTAGGACACTTTTGGAGGACTCTATGGAAGAGGCTGGGGACAAAATTGTCCTTTAGTTCAACATATCACCCTTAGACAGATGAACAGACTGAAGTAGTAAACATGAGTCTTGGAAACTTGTTGAGAAGTTTAGTCACTGATCAAGGTCGACAATGGGATCAAATTCTAGCATAGGCATAATTTGTATTCAACAATTCAGTGAACATGAGAACAATAAAAATTCCATTCGAAATTTTGTATGGTATACAACCAAGAGGGATTACAGAGTTGATAAATTTGAATCAAGATGAGTTCATAAGTGCTGAAGCAGAAGATTTTGCAGTAGAGATGAAAAAACTCCATGACAAAGTCAGAGAGCATCTACAGGACAACAACCAGAAATACAAGAGAAAATTTGATCAAAAGAGAAGAGAAGTTCAATTATAAGTTGGAGATGAAGTTTTAGCTCATTTGAGAAAAGAGAGATTTCCAAGGGGAACATATAACAAATTGAAGATGAAAAATATAGGACCATGCATGATTCTCAGAAAATTCGTAGCAAATGCTTATGAGATTGAGTTGCCAGACAATGTTGGGATATCGTCGATATTCAATGTTGCAGACCTGTATCCTTACAAGAGAGATGAAGCAGGAGAATCATATGATCAGAAAGAAATCGAGTGGGAAGAGCAATCGCCCACAGCAGAAAAACCTAAGATGGAGAAAATTATTGAATAGAGGGATGGAAAGAAAACCAAGAGGAAAACATATCCTGAGTACTTAGTGAAGTGGAAAGATCATCCAATGGAAGATGCAATTTGGGTCACAGAACCTGATATTTTGAAGCATGGAAAGACAGTGCAGGAGCTCATGGACAAGAGTCCATGAATTTTTTTAACTAGGGGAGTATGATGCAGGAGCATCGCCTTCAAGGACGACAATGCACATGTGGAGGAAAACAGAGGACCTCTTAGCAATGACAGAATTTCAAATCGAGCATTAACTCAGAATTTAAATGGGTTGTTGATATATCTTTGTAATAGCATTTTTAAATGTAACTTGTTTGTAAAGTCTCTAAGGACTATAAGAGACTGCAGATATGGAGTGTCGACTCTATCTAGTAGTAATTAGAAGCTATTGCAATAGGACATAGTAGGTGTTAGTTTTTAAGTTTGAAATGATAGGTTTCAGAACAAGACAAGAGAGATCATGGAGCCAATCCTTAGATAGTTTTTCAATATTGTATTGGAATAGATCAGGATGCATGAGATCATAATGTAATAGACAGAGTAGAGCAGAATAGAGTGGGAGAAATATTGCATAATTTCATTTTTTCATGGGTAATAAAACAGACAAAAATTTCTTGAACTTGGATTGTGTTCATTTAATGTATGAATCAATGAATGTTGTATTTTGTATATTGTTTTCCTTTCATTCTCGTTCATGTATGAGAGTTCGAGAAGGTCATTGTATGAGTCTGTAATGAAACTAGATAAGTTTCATTTGTTTTTCTTCTGAACATTGTATGCAAGGTGTTCATCCCAAATGCAAGGTGTGTGTTGAATGAGTCTCAGAACGAGTTAGAGAAGGGTTCAGAGAGAAAAAAGGAAACTTGAGAATCTAGGTGCAAGGAGTGCACAGAGTCTAGAAACTACCAAGTGTTGAAGAAATAGGAAGGGAAAACGTCGGGTGGGCGAGGAGAGTTCTTTCAAAGAGACCTTCGATTCTGAGTTATCGAGGTCCCAAAGAATGCAAGGTGAACGTGAGAGATCGAATCATCTAAAGGAAAAATCTCAGGAGGGATAACACTTGCAGAGTATTCACTAAACCAAAGTGGACTTGCAAAGGAAGGGACAAAGGTTCGAAACCTTTGGAGGCTGAAAAATATTCAAAGACTGAAAGAAGTGAAGGTTCCAGAGGAAGAATGGTTGATATTGGAGGAGCGCAAAGATGAGGAYAGACAATYGTCAGATCTGCAGAAGTAGCACAAGCCTTAACGCTTCATGMAAAAAGGAGGATTTTGTCATTTTGACGTTCGTAGGAACAGAGGTGAAAACTCTTTCAAACTCGCGATACGCGAAATCCCGACGAGAACTTAGAGTATCATATATMCAGGAGGACACGTGTCAGCCGGATGRAAAAAATCAAAGGAGGGACGCATGGAAATCAAGAAGCATTTTGTGACTCGCGACTTGACGTGGTCAAAGGGTAAGAYTGCACAAACTCATGATACACGAAATCTTGACGTACTCRTGGTCATTGATCCAGGAGTGATCTGGACCATCGATCCTCCAGAAGGAGACTTCGGCATTTTTGGAGTCAAGGGTTTGAAGGGGAGATGGAGGAACATGGGTCGTTGATCAAGGGATAGTGAGGACCGTCGATCTAGCRTGGAAGAGTTTTAGTGTTTTGGCATTCGGGAGATTGAAAGTGTAGGACCTCTTGGTCTTGCAAGTCGCGAAATCCCGACATGCGAAACCACGAGGCTCTCGGAGTTTGGGTCCTAGCCACAACCGAGGGTCACATTGATGAGAAATCGAGGGAGGAGCTTTATCCATTAGCTCTCAGTTCGGGGTTCAGTATTTCGGGTGTTGGATGAGTTCATGTGGGTTGCAATCGAAAACCCCGAAGTCATGAAATGAGACGCGCCCTTTGGAGGTAGCTTGTGGTTGTGTGGAGTGGTCACATGAATAGAAGGAGGTATTTATTGTTAAGCCCTTTTGAGGTTTTAGGATTTAGGGGTTCAAGAGTAGTTCATGTGTCGAAAGTCCCGACACATGAAGACCCAAAATTATTTTTGGTGTAGGCATACGATTACTGCCCGTAGCCATGTGGAGGTGAGGCTCAATTCTAGTGCTGATAGCACAGTCCAGGTTTCACAAGGACCTGTGGAAGAATATATTTAAGATATTTCATCACGAAATCAAAGAGCCACTTTGACTCAGAAGTAAGAAATGATCTGAAGGCCGGGAGGCTAGCAGACCCGCCGAAGCCAGGGAAAAGGGGCAGGTTTGCATCATAACTTTGCGTGGAGACTAGACTGGTGGCGAGTGAAATGGAGAAGGCGTAGGAGATGATTTCTCAAGCAAATTGGGAGGGACGACCAAGGAGGGTTGCAAGGAGGAGGCCAAATCTGGTAAAGGCCCTGGGGAAAAGCCCAGTGACTTCCCTAGGAGGTCTAACCACTCAACTCTACAAGCCCAAGGCGAGGAGAGAGTTGGGAGACCATTGAGGCTTTTAGAAAACTTCCCCAAAGAGGAGGGAAATGACAACGATGAGTTTTGCGAGGGTGCAGGAGCAAGCTGGGGTCTAATTTCCATCCATGACTTATTTTGGTGCCAAGCCGAGCCACACTTGGACTTTCCTTATAGTATAGGCATGGCCTAAGTAGGGAGAAGGTAAGAAGGAACAAGGAAATTGATAAATTGACCAGTGAGAAATAATTGAGGGCACAGACCACGGGATGGCTCTGAAAAGAATGGATAAGGATGAAGAAAAAACTGGTGAGCTCCATGGTATGAATATCATTGGGGAGGGAGGATGCACACACACATGAGTGACTAGAGTAATGGCGGATCCATCGACCAGACAAGATTCTAGAGGAGAATGCACTTGGAGAATTAATTGTGCTCTAGTTGTAATGAAGAGGTTTTAATTCCATGGTGTGGGAGGGGGGGAGGAGCATGCACCCGTCACGTGGTCGGTGTTGCACTGGCAGGCACCATTCCCATCCTCATGGCACATGTCCTACACTAACACCCCATCTGGGGGAATTTCTATAGCAAGAGCCCTATCCATGCATCTTTGGAGGGTTGGATGCATCTGGTGGGTAGAGGCCAGACAAAGAAGGTCCTCTCCTTCCATAGAAACGCCAATGTTGGCTAGATCATCTGCAATCTAATTGGATTTATGTCTAACATGCGAGGGGATGAGATCTTGGTGGGGACGAATGAGAGTCAAAATGGTCCTGATTCTATATGAGATTCGCCAACAGGGAGATATTATGTCTGAGTCCACTCCATTCATAATTTTCACGAAGAGGTTGAGAATGACTTGAGAGTCCCCTTCCACAATTATGATATCCATGTTCTTAAGAGATTTGAAGACCTTTTGTAAGACCATAAATCTCTGCCATGTTTTTTGTATTATGACCCATGCTACTCTCTGAGATGAGAAAAATGCTCCCCTACCTGTTGTGGAAGACCACACCAAAGCCTGTTTCCCTCGGATTTCCTTTAGAAGCCCTGTCAAAATTCATCTTGATAAAACCTTCAAGCGGAGGGGACTAATGCAAGGGGCTATCCTTGAGCTTGGATCACTGAGGTGAAATGGAGGATATTGGTTTTAAAACAATATTCTAGTTTCCCATGATGCCCTATTCTCGTATTGTACAAATCAAAATCGCTTCTTTCCAATGTTGTAGACTAATTGTTTCTCTAATGTTGATGCAGATTTGGGTCCAGATAAGTTTCCAAGCCCTCTAAGTATTTCAAAATATTCTCTTGTTTCACTCTTTCCATAGTTTCCATAGGATGAAACCAGGGAGTAGCTTCCAGATGCAGTTAATAATGGGTGATTGGAAGGCCATGTCCTGCCACTCTTCAATAGTTGTTCTAAGGCCCTCTTGCTTACGATCTGAAATACGCATGACTGTCGTGCTTTGATCCCAGACTTGGGAGCTATAGGTACAAATATTGAAAAGGTGATTTTGCGTTTCTGCTTCCTTCAAGAAGAGAAGACATATGGAAGGCCCTGTAAATCCCCATTTCATGAGATTGTCCCAAGTGAGAATGCTTCCATGAGCCACCAACCACATGAAGGTGTTGACTTTGGGCCAATGCTTGATTGACCAAATATTATTCCAAACCTTCACAAGGGGAATGTGATTGAGGCCCACCTTGATCGCATAAGCTTCTTAGATATTGAAAGTACCCTATGAATAATGTCCCCATCATAGGATGTCCTCTCCATATAATATTTGATTTTTCTTGGCACTGATTAGATTGTACCAGGGCCGTAGATCCAGGTTCTCTATAATATTGAGGTCCTCTTTATAACATCTTAGTTCTAACCCTTATAAAATATAATGTATTATGTAAATATGACTTAGGCTAATGAGTCGGTAAGTTGAAAAGGGGCCAAAGTGCCTAGGAAATGTAACACTTCCTATACATTAATAAAATACACTGCTGGCTACAAGACCGACAAGGACAAAAGAGATAATGGGCTATGATTCCATGAGAGAGGGGGCTTGAGAGGATAAGTCTTGTTATTATTATTTTATTTACTCATAATTGATTTTATGGAGAAGAGGGGGTTACATGAGCTTCTTGGGAGGGAGGCCATGTGGCTCTTGTCTTCATGTAATTATTTAAACATCCCTTGGGGGTTGTTTTGGGGTCGTTTTTCCCTTGGTTCATCCTCTTCTCACCGGCTCACTCATTATTCTTCCTCTTCACTCACTACTGCTAGTTCATGTTCTCTTGGGCTAAGCATGGAAACGAATGACAAGAAGAGGAGATCCATTTTTGAATGGTTGTAATTATTTACTGATCATTCCCAGAGGGAATGGATGTCTGTGTGCATGAATTTGATGGCAGTTTGGATGGAATTGTCCACAACTGAGAGTCCTTGGAATTTCCAGTAGGGAGATTTCCTGACCAATAAAACTGGAGCCCTAGGGAGAAATGGAACAGCCTCAAGGATTTCATGGCAGAGAAAGGTGTTCATTTCTTGGGGTTGTGCAGGCTGAGAGGGAAAGAGACCTGGAAATTAGGATTGTTGTGAGGTTGGGAAACCTGAGAGCTACTTAGCCAACTACTGTGTATTTAGAATTGGCCTAGGACCCATCCTTGTGGATGCATAGCCCTGGATCGGGGGTGACCTGTTGTTGAGAGTAAATGAACATCAATGTCTATGGTTGGGAGGAACATCCTTGGTCTGAAGCTAGTTGGTGAACATTTACTTGCAAAGATAAGTTCTCTCTGTATTTTTTGTTTAATGTATTCCGTTGTGTATTTAATTATCTTTGAGATATGTATTATAATGTTCCTATATGTTGGTTGTTTGTTGTGCATGGCATGTTATTTATCTGTTTTATGTTGTGACATGGATCTTTTCATATCCATGTGGTGTGCATGCTTCTAACATTGTTGAGAAGTCCTTTGTTTTCGAATTAGAGATCAGAGAACTGAGTCTTGGGACTGCAGCATGCCTAGCCTGCAGGTGGTTGGGTGTGTTGTAGCCTGTTTAAGTGGTGTAGCCTGACATCTGGGTGGTCGGGTATGTTACAGATTTGTATCAGAGATTCTGGTTGAAACACTGGGCCGGTATGGGCCAGGCCTATTGGTCAGAGTCTCATGGTTAAGATCAAATTCTGACCATGAAGTTCAAAATCTTAGGAGGAATGACATTGCAGAATCTACATAGGAGTTAGATCGTCAGAGATCAGTTGTAAGGGGTTAGAAGGATCGTGACCATCCCCCTAAAAATTCAGGAGAGATCACCATTGTATGATCAGGAGAGATCCAAGATCGTTGGATCAGAGGACAGGTGAACAAGGGTCGTCCGATGTAAAGGAAGTAAGGGTTAAGATCACAACCATCGGATCCCATGGGAGAGAGAGATCAATGGACATGAGGCATTGTGGGGAACCAAGTTTCATGGGAGACAATTTCCTAAGGCGGTCCCACAATACAAACCACGATTTCACCAAGGGGTTACATGTCAGCATCAGAAGAATTGTGGGGTGAAAAGCGGGCCCCACAAATTGAAAGGCATGCAGTGATGTGACATGTTAGTACTCGAGCGATGAACCTATGAAGAGAAAAACTAGTTGAGGACCATCTATCTATAGGAGGACATGCGTCAAGTGATCATGTGCTCTGGGTGAAAGCACTCCGGGAAAAGGTGAGCAAGGAGAAGTTGAGAATTGAGATTTTCGGACCCCATGGATACGAAGTGAATTACAGTCGTCCGATTGAGGAACACACGCAAAAAAAATCCGTGCACTTCCAGGAAAAGCAAAGGTTGAGAGTTGAGTTCTCCGAAGTACCAAGACCCAAAGAAATCATAGCCATCGATCCATGGGAAACAGACGTTAGTATATCATGAGATTCAGATAAAATCATTTCGGAAAAAAGTTGAAGTTTGAGTTTTCTGAAGTCCGAAGGCCTGAAGGAATTGCAACCATTAATCCTTGCAGTGGTAACTTCTAAAGTCCTGAAATAAGGGGTTAATATGGGATGTACGAGAAGGGAGACACATGGAGATAGTTTGGTCGGTTCAGGAAATTGAAGTTTGAGAGAATTGGAAGTGTTCCAGTGTGGAAACTCCCGAAGTCCCAAATCCCGAAGAGCCAAAGTGGTGGGGCACGATGACGTCACCAGGAGGTGATGTGGACCCCAAAATTTCCGAAGTGACGTGGCTTGAAGATGTCACCAGGGATGGCATGGACACATGGGATATGCGCCATGCATCAGTAATTTTTGAGCATGGAGATGATTGAAATGTCAGATAGGAAGTGACATGTGTCACCCTCCTGATTGGACCATGTGTTCGCTTACAGTATTTCGCTACATAGAGAAGGATCGTGGACTCCAGAGAAATTACTCTAAGAGTTTTCAGTTGAGAGTTGAAACTCCCAAAGCTCGGAGAGTCGGAGAACCAAAGTAAAATTTGATTTTTAGATTGTCTAATGTAGACATGAACTGTCAGATCAAGAGAATAGGTGGCGTGAAGCTGTGGATTCCAGTTAAGGACCCGAAGTAACCTTTGACTGTTGGATATTTCGAAGTAGACCTAAACCATCAGATTAGGAGAACATGTCGCATGAAGTTGTGGATTTCGGGTAAGGACCCGAAGTAAACGTCAATCATTGGATCGTCCGAAGTAATTCCCCATCGTCTGATTCAAAAGGACATGTGGCAGAATCCCGTCTATCTTGAGGGAAGTAAAGTTTGAGATTTGAGAATTCCAAAGTCTGGAATTCTGAAACAACCACAACCGTCGATTTGGGAGAGGTAAATATGAATTGTTGGTTCCTAAGAGGTAGATCTCGATCGTCCGTTTAGAAGAACCGTTAAGATCGTGAGTTCAATGGTCACCTCGCATTGCAGGGATGGGAGGTGCTTGGGCTTTACGAAGTCAAGGGCGGGTCACAATCGAAACCACGATTTTGGAAAAAGGACACATGGTGGCTCGAGGTTAATTGCGGGGGAAAAAGTAGTTTGGTTCCAAACCACCTTTGAGCATGGCTGCAATCATGCATCTGCGTGAGGTCACCGCCTAAGGTGACATCTAAGGAGGGGCCAAGAGAAAAAGAAGTTATCCCCAACTTTGATATTTTTCACAAGGGAAAAGGAGAAGGTCATGGGGGCCATCAGACCTGCGAAAAAGCCGAAAGGGCTTGTGTTTAGATACAGAACGAAACCATCAAGGTTTCGGAGAGCCAATTTGGCTCAGGATTGAAGACCCTTGACCGGGAGCTCGTGCAGCGTTAGGAGAAGGGGTTTTTCATTAAGAAACAAAGGGAAAAGAAGAGGCAACTCTCAAATCAATGAGCCCGTGGTTTTTCACATCTGGTCATATGTAAATGGTTTGAAGGAAGCGCCTCATAAAGATTTAATTCGACAGAGAGTTAACACTAGAATAATAGATGGAATTGATAAAGGGTCAAAATATGATCTGTTTGCGAAATGAGAACACAACAGAAGCATGAGTACAATATAATGAGTCGATCCATGTTTGTGATCAACTCATGAAAACAAAAGAACTGACACACAATCGTGATTAAAAAAGAGTTAATTCATATAAAAAGGAAAAATGATATTAATTAAAGAATAATATTATCACTTAAATGAAAAGGCACGTGTAAATTTAATTGACAATTTTTGTATGATATGTATAGCTATAACAAGATGGTTGCTTGCAGGTTTATCGGGATTAGAGGTATAACCAAATCAATTCAAGAATAGGATCAGATGTTAGGGTCATGGAGGCATGACTTTTCTTACAAAAGTTGGATGTGGTACTACAAAAGAAAGAATACTCACATGGGACATCAAGCTAACAGGTGAATGATGTCATTAATGGGCATAGAAAGGAAAAGTAAGGATCCGTAGCCTTGAAGGTAGAGATGTGTAGACAATTGCAAGCTTGATGTGGAAGGAAAAAAAGAGCTTAAGAGGTGGTGTGTGAATAATCTCTATGTGTCAAGCATAGGAGTTCTAGGGAAGGATTTGTTAGATATGACTTATCTACTGTCTAAAATCTTAAATCAGAGTTCACAATGGAAGCAAGATGCTAATGCAAAGGAATTGGAATTCTCTCTCAATTCAAAAGTGGCACTAAATGAAAATGGATTTCCATTGGGGAATGATGCTAAGTGGGAAAGAATGGCCAGGTAGAATGTGGTTGGAAAAGTGTTCAGACCCAGGGAACCATAGTACAGATGAGAAGAATGGGAGCACGTAAGGCATCAAGGATCTAAAGGAATTCAAGGAAAACCAACTACAACATAAATAGATAAATAAAGAAGTGAATTGAAACAGAAATGCACTAGAGTTCATGAAGCATACAATGAAGTTAAATTGCATATGCATTAGTAGGCATGCTGACAGTAAATTCTTGGTGCATATAGATGTGTAATTTTGCATATGTACATGCTTGGATATGCATATAACATGTTGGTGAACTTAGAATAGTATGTTATTATGAAATAATGTTTGAGTATGACTAAGGATGGATTATGTATTCAGGAAAAATGGTATAGCAGGGTTAAATATGTGGATGTTGTTGTTGCTTATAATTTCCATCGAGGTGAATATCCATGAGGATGGCAGGAATGGTGATCAAAATGATGAAGGGGGAAGTCTGTGAGCTTCTGCAAATTTCAGTTAGTCAAACAACAACAAGTAGGTTGGTAACAAACAGGAAGGTATGCATTTAGTTTTCGTTGATGCATACATGTTGAAGGGGATAGAGGTAAGGATTCCCTCAGTTAATTTTTAGTATTTAAATTGATATGTAATCGCCAAAGGCCTAGAGTGTGTAAGTGTTTTTTATGCTAGAATGAACTTAGATAAAATGTCAGTTGAATATTATGTTATGATTGGTTATGGGATCATAACCAGGTAATTCGGGAGACATACTCCTAATATAAAAATGAATATCCATAGAGCTAGTCATGTGTGAGACCATAATATGGTTGGATATGGAAGGGCTATAGTGCTATGTGAGTGATCGATGATATCTACTCTATATCTAATGTTTGGATTGCAACCTCTTTTCCAAAACTGAAGAGCACTTAAGGATTATATTCTTGGTGTTGTGTTTGGGTGGAAAAGGAAGGTAACCAAATAGTTAGGAAAGCAGTAGGAAGTGTGTGGATGATGTGTTGAATCATTGGCCAGACCTTCCAACTCATCATGGTGGAATACATGACATATTTATGTGGTATTATGTAGTCAATGCATGGATTCATTGTGTAGATGTGGCCATGGGTATTGGCACGTTGATTGTTATCTTATTAACTATTGCATTATGAAAAGTCTACGTGACTGATAATACATGTGTATGTAATGATGAGTTCATTCCAATTGATAGTTGGATTAATAGAAGTAATTTAATTATAGTTGTAAACAATTTTGAGAGCACTTTGTGATTTTGTTTTGAATCATTAACATGAATATATATATATATATATATATATATATATTGTACATGAGATATTGACAATTTGTTTCGCTGAGGAATGTTTAAATTACAGAAGGAAAGGGGTCTGGGATATGGCAGTGTTGTAATCCAATAAAGAAGACCAATGCCTATTTTTGAAAGAGTCAAATTGTTATGAGAAGAAGTCCATGTCTAGAAGTTTTATTTTTCCTATATAAAATAGTTTTGGGAACTATGATTTGATAATTACTGACGAATTGTTTTGGTCGAATGTAAATTGAAGAAATTGTAGGTAGAATGGTATTGGATATGGAAGGGATGTAATCCCATAAAGAAGACTAATATCTATAGTTGCAGAGCCAACCATTATGAGCAGAAAGATCATGCTTGGAAAATTTTATTTTCCTGTGTAAAACATATTTGACATTTATGTTTGAAATGGGTATAATGATATCTCATGGTGACTGTATGTGTATAATACATATGAGATGTTGGATATGCAAGCTGGAAAGCATGGAAAAGGATACTATTGTGACATGAGAACCCTGTGTCCCTAGAAAACTTCTTGTGCAAGAGAACCTTGGTCAGGCAAGATGGATCACCTAAGGGACTACATAGTAGAAAAGGGGATGCCTGAGTCTGGGCCTAGAAAGTGAGTGACCACAAGGAAGAGGAGACTTTGATAGCTCTTGATTGGGGTCATGCACACAATGGGTATGTCAAGGAAAACAGTGAGCCGAGTTAATGAGAGAACCATATGGATGTAGATCCATGAACCACATAGATAAGTATTGTATTGGATTATGAAAATTTACTCTTACAATATGAGAAAGAATGAGAATTTTATGCACAAATTTTGAACTAACATGCTCGCTAATTTGAAATATTGTAGGAAAATGATGAATCTTGAAGATCTAGAAAAGTACTAGACTATGAGATAAAGTAAGGTGATGTTGGAGAAGCTAAATGACAAAGGCATGGAAGGAAGAAATTCCAATGGACTTGTTACAACTGGAGTTCTGGAACCCACAACTCTAAAACTTCCTGGTCGAGTGCACTAGAGCCAGGGAGAAGTGGAACAACTTGAGGGACTGCATGGCAATGAAAGGGGTTCATTTCTTTGGGTTGTGCAGGGTTGAGAGGGAAGGAGAGATTTTTGGTTGGAACTGTTGCCAGAAATATAAATTTTGAAGATCATCATACTTGTTTTGGGTCAGAATGCCTATGCATACATGTTTTAGGTCAGAGTGTCTATGTATATAAGATTGGGTTGAATTTCCTGTGTGAATTAAGGCCAGAGGGCATGGAATTGTAATGTTAATAACATTGGAATGGTGTTGTGAACTGAGGATGGTGAAAAAATAAGGGTAGGGGGATGTAACATCCCAGTTCTAACCCTTATAAACTATAATGTATTATGTAAATATGACTTAGGTTGGTGAGCCCATAAATTTCAAAAGGGTCCAGAGTACCTAGGAAATATAACACTTCCTATACATTAATAAAATACACCATTGGTTGCAATATTGACAAGGACAAAAGAGATAGGGGGCTATGATTCCATGAGAGAGAGGGATTGAGGGGCTAAGTCTTGTTATTATTATTTTATTTACCCATAATTGATTTTATGGAGAGGAGGGGGTTACATGAGCTTCTTGTGAGGGAGGATATGTGGCTCTTATCTTCATGTAATTATTTAAACATTCGTTAGGGGTTGTTTTGGGGTTGTTCTTACCTTGATTCATCCTCTTCTCACTGTTTCACTCGTTCTTCTTCCTCTTCACTCACTACTGCTAGTTCGTGTGCTCTTGGGATAAGCATGGAACAAATGGAAGGAAGAGGACAGCCATCGTTGAATGGTTGTAATGATTTATTGATCAGTCCTGGAGGGAATGGATGCATGTGTGCATGAACTTGATGGAAATTCAAATGGAACTATCCACAACTGAGAGTACTTGGAATTTCTAGTAGGGATATTTCCTTACTAGTAGCACTAGAGCCCTGGAGAGAAATGGAACAACTTTAGGGACTACATGGCAGAGAAAGGTGTTCATTTCTTGGGGTTGTGTAGGTTGAGGGGGAAAGAGCGCTGGAAATTAGGATTGTTGTGAGGTTGGGAAACCTAAGAGCTACTTAGCCAACTACTGTGTATTTAGACTTGGCCTAGGACCCATCCTTGTGGATTCATAGCCCTGGATTAGGGGTGACCTTTTGTTGAGAGTAAATGAACAACAACGTCTATGGTTGGGAGGAACGTCCTTAGTCTGTAACCAGTTGGTGAACGTTTACTTGCAAAGATAAGTTCTCTCTTTGTTTTCTGTTTAATGTATTCTACTATGTATTTAATTATCTCTGAGATATGTATTCTAATGTGCATGTCTACTGATTATTTGTTGTGCATGGCACGTTGTTTATCTCTTTTATATTGTGGTATGGATCTTATCTTATGCATGTGGTGTGCATGCTTCTAATATTGTTCAGAAGTCATTTGTTTTCGAATTAGATATCAGAGAACTGAGTCTTGGGACTGAAACATGCCTAGCCTGCAGGTGGTTGGGTGTGTTGCAACCTGTTTAAGTGGCATAGCTCGACCTCTAGGTGGTCGGGTATGTTACATCTCTAGTGGATTTCCAGCTTCTCTAGGTGGCACCAGGGGAGTGATCTTGCCAGTAGTCTGTGACTATTGTCATTCCCTCTTAGGTAGATGGGATAAGAAAGGCGTCAGCATGGTAATCTTGCATTAGAATAGGTAGTTGTTGCCTCGAGTCATTCCATAAGGAAGATGTTTGTCCATTTCAAATTTCCTAGAAGGCGTGATTGACCACTAAAATTCGATTCTTCTTGGTTTTCGTCCAAATCAAGGACCCTGGAATGTACCCATTCTATATGATTAAGTTCCTTTCAGTGATGTTGGGCATGTACTTTATTCTCCACAAATTGGCTTTGATATCTTGTGGTCTCTTAAGCAATCTCCAGCAAATTTTTACACTCAAAAATTTGTTCATAGTTGTTTGATCTCTTAGCCCTAAGCCACCCTATGCCTTGGGTTTGCAAATATTTTCCCAATTGATAAGCACCAATTTTTTCCCGATCTTATCCCCTTTCCACAGAAAATTTCTTTGCAGAGTTATGGTAGCATTGAAAACATAGCTAGGAGCAACGAGGGCCGAGAAGGTGTAGATATGCATGGATTGCAGGACAAACTTTAGGAGGATAAGGTGACTGCAAAGATTGAGAGCACAAAAATTCCAAGAGGATAATCTTCGTGAACAAAGTGAGAAGGCTTTCCTAGGAGATGTTTCTTAGGGCCTTGTCGAGGAGGGGAATACTTAGATATTTGGACGAAGGGGAGCTTCGCGTGAAACCCATGATTGTTGTAATGTCGAGTTGGACCGACATCGGGGTATTGAAGAAGAAGATATAGGATTTTTCCTTATTAATATTCATTCCAGAGGCATCGCATAAGGTTTGAATAATAGAGAGGATTTTTAGGGCCTCTTGGACCGTGGGGGATTGATCCGAAAAGATCTTTTATACGACGATGGTTGAGTTAATATGCAAGTGTTTATTAACCATTTAGGAAGTTGAATGAAAGATGAATATTTATAGAAGAAACATCACAGCCATATGAACATATACATATCTAAAATAAATAAAAAAGAACAACAAACCATATAACACCAAAGTGATAACGGAGTTCGGTAATCTGGCCTACGTCTCCAAGCCTTTGTCTCCAGTGGATGAGGTTTTCTTATTTCTGTTCGAAGCTTTAAAATTACATCAAAATAGTGTCAAAAGGTTACAAAACTGATCTAGTCTTGTTCTACCATATCTCTAGAACCCAACAAAAGAAACGACACTGAAATCGGATGACCAGAGCTCCCAGAAATGGCCCGCAAAGGTGCGCTCCTCAATAACTTCCTTGCATAAAAATGGCTTAGGCTTGGAAAATATTTAGCATAAACCTACTTTGAATCTCCTCCCATGGATTCAAGAAGCCTTTTTTTATATATATCTGAAGTTGGTAACCATCTCCCTACTTCACCCCAAGATCTGGCCTAAAAAAGGGCCCAATATCCCCCAATATTGGCCAAAAATATCTAAAATTGTTGCAAAAATCAATGAAAAATCACTATTATATAGTGAAAACCAATTTTTTCACATATATTGGGCGCATCCCCCAAATTTATGGCTCTTGGTCCTATTAGCGTGCCCCATATGGCCTCACACTTATCTGTTGTGTGTTGGCCCCCTGGTCTCTCAACCTCCAGTCACAGTCAATGACCATGTGGCCAAAGGATAGACCTCCATGCACTATATGAAGTTAGAGCCCCCCTGAAATCCAACCCATGGTTAGGCCCTTAGTCGGTAGGCTAGCCTTACTGACCGGGGATAACCACTCTATACTCACGCTAACACTTAAATGAGGGTCCAGGTCATATGTGCCATTAGAGGAACTGAGAGCTAGGCTCAATTGTAATCTGCGCTAACCGTTAGCACATAGAAGAGTCATGTGGAGTGTGTTCATTGGGGGATAGATTGTATAGACGCGTGGAAAAAATATATGCGGGTCCTAGTTATGTTGCAACGGATGCGACCAAGAGTTGGGGCTAGACCCCAACCCTTTTTTCTGCCCCACATACATTACATGTAAACTTAAATAAATGCAGATAAGTATATGGGTAAGACACATATTTTGGGTGGGCTGGATAACCCATACCTGCAAAGACGTTATCACGGTGGGGAGGTCGCACATTCAAGACTGATAGAGCCCCACAATTTTTTCAAATGAAACTTGAACCAACCAATGGGTGCCATGTGGAAGCCCATGTCTGGGCCACGTGGCACCTTACCATTCATCAAAACCAATGCCACGTGTCAACTGTTGACTGGTCCAGCTGTCTTTCGAGTGTCTTCCATTGTACTTTCCATGTGTCATATGACCATGCCATGTCATCAGTACGGATATTCCACGTGTCACCCTTGCAGTGGTGACATGTGTCACTCCCTGATTGGTCCACGTATAACTGCCACATCAACAACTCGTACGCCCAGTCACCCTACCATGTGTCACCTCCATATGATACCATGTCAACGCCAATGATTCCTTTCCATGTCATTTGTATGGCCATATGACCTATATAGTCATCTTCCACGTGGCACTGTATGGACTATACAGACTATACAATCATCATTTTGTTTTCCTGTTTGGAAAAATGAACAGATCACGATATCTAGAGCATATGACGTTCGTTTGAGCCCATTCAAGTTGCGTTGGGTTTGTATCAATGAGGCATACTGATCCAGGTGGATATCAGTTGCCACCCACCTTTGTTGACTGGCTCAAAACAATTTTTTGTCAATTTTGGCAATTTACTATTTTTAGCGGGTTTTAACTTTTGGGACCATTTTGAGGGCCTAAATGAAGGTTTCTTGAGATAAAGGTTCTCAATGATAGCCGAATATCCTTGACGATACCTTTCCAATGAGCTATCATATGCCTAAAATGGAGATCGTATGCAAAAGTTACGACCCCGGGAAGTTGATGTACTAACTTACCCAAACGAGACCCACATGACTTTTGGCGATTCATCTCCTAGGGTTAGGTTTTTGGATGTCTAGGGTTTTGGGCATTCCTGTTTATTGTAAAAATTCCTTCAAGGCCTCATTGTAATCATCTTCTTGTGAATGAAAGTAGCCGTCACATCTCTTCTTAGAGATAAGATGCCACCATTCCTGCGAGTCTTTCACTCTGTATTTTTACAGTCTCTGTACATTTATTTCATTAATAGAAATCGTGTATTATATCTCTGTGTTCATGGTTTCATCTCTAATATATTTATTTTATATTATTTAATATATCTGATATCTCTGTGCGTTTATTTATTATATCTCCGATCTCATTTCATGCCGAAAATAATCTGGATCACCTACGCACAAGTCTGTTTTGAAGCCATTCTGAGAACTTTGATTTTTAGACCTTTCTTAGCCCTATCAAGCTCCTGGACCAAAGTTTGGATCACACCTCCCCACTAAAGACCTTTTGGTCCCACAAAAGGTTACTAACCAGTCATCAAGCTCAGGATAGGCCACCCGACGTTTTCCCTGTCTTTAAATTATGTCTTGTGCACCTGTCTCATCAAGATCAATTGTAACACAATCATGAAAAATGACAACATATTGTTATCCATTTGTACCCCATGACATCTTACTGAAGCCACTATCATCCATGTAAACAACATTACTAATGATAGTATAAAAAATACGACTACAAATGAGATGATATATTTGTAATATTTGCACGACATTAGCATATCTTGAAGCAAACTGTGGTTGATTTTCCATTCTACAATCATCTCATGTTCTTGCTTAAGATTGATTACTTGATTTGAAACAATTATAGGTGTGTTACTTGCTTGAGATTCCTTCTTTAATTGTTCCATTGTTTGAAGAGTTTTATTTTCCTTTAAATGATGAGCATGAACCACATAT
This sequence comes from Picea engelmannii, assembly GCA_009831015.1. Lineage (NCBI taxonomy): Eukaryota > Viridiplantae > Streptophyta > Pinopsida > Pinales > Pinaceae > Picea > Picea engelmannii. The sequence continues at coordinate 67,850 of ML782319.1, read as the reverse complement.
TCTTGACCTGCTTTGGTTAACTGATATTGATTCTTTGTCATGTAGAAGATTTATTTACGATCATACAAGTATGGACTGCCTAATACCATTCCACATTCACTTAGTGGAACCACATCACATGTTACCTCATCCACAAACTTAGATGAAATTGCAAATTTTAATGTGCATTTGTTAAGTACCTAAACCAGATTTGTAAATATACTTCATAAAAAACCAAGAATAAACCATAAACCATTCACCATAACATTAACACAAGAAATAGAGAAAACCCTTGAGGTAAGGTAACACCATATATTAATCCTTATGGAAGGATAAAACTCCTCAAGCAATCCTTGCTTGTACAATCACAATATTCTACACTATGTTTTATTACATTGCCTACACTTCTTTATATAGCTCTCCCCATCTCCTAGGAACCTTCTAGAGAGCCTTCTCACATTTATTACATCCAACTACCATAGTGGGCCTTTATTAATATAGTGGACCTAGTCCACCTTACATTGAATGACCACATTCCCATATATTAATTGATTTCCACTAATAACACATAACTACATTCCCATTGGGTACCTCCCTAGGTACCACATATTACCTCCCTAGGTATACTACATTCCATTCCCCTTCACATGTTTCGTCCTCGAAACATGAGAATAAACCATACAATATGACCGACTAAGCAATGTAGCCAACTGGTACCAAGTACGACCATCCATCCATCCCAATGGAAGTTGAACATGACGTCTGTCTGCTACCTTTCCACCCTTATCTTTCTCTGCATCATGTTGGGGTTGCCATGGGATTGTTTATGTAGCTTGAGCTCTTCCCGTAGTGCTGGTAGTCCTCCATGCACCTCTTGATCAGTTTCCTATCTAGTTCCCTACTGGTGCATAAATGTGTTCATGCACATGCCCTTGCCTTGATGAATTTTTCATCTCTATATGATGTGGATGGTGATATACAACAACTGTAGGAATTTGTTTTTTTTTCTTCAAATCTGCAACACTTTGTGCCTTTGAGTCAATGACCTCCTTAGCTTCCTGATTATGTCTTTCTTGTATTTTTCTTCATCTCCTTCTGTAGACTCTGCCTCTGATTCAACTTCAGACTGGGCAATAACTTCTTTGCTAGCCTCCACGGGTCCATCTTTCTTACTAAGAGACACATCCTGCAATGTGATTTTCTTTTTCTTGTACCACAACTTTAAAAACTTCTTTTGCACATTAATATTAATGGTACCCACTGATTCTATCCAAGGATATCCCAAAACAATATCCACTT
>ML782319.1:55317-66267 GCA_009831015.1 Picea engelmannii | reverse complement strand
TTACGGCAGAAAATCGCGGCTTTTTCCGAAAAAACTCTGAAAAATTGTTGAATTTAAAATGCTCATAACTTTACTTCCAAAACTCCATTTTGGTTGATTTTGTTTTTTAAATTGGGTATTTTTCCGAGAGGAATTCAAATACCCATTTTTTTTTCCAAATTCAGCTCATAAATCTTTATATCCGAACCTTAAGTGCACCGCCCTTTTTTTCTTCCCTAGAAAAAATTCTGCAAAAAGAGAAAACAAATCTTTCTTTCTTTCAGGGTTTGAGAGGAAATATCCATATGATCACCCTATGAACTCTTTGTTCCTGCATCCGTCATGAAAAAACCCAAAAAATAGACCCAATAAGTTTCGGCAGAAAATCGCGGCGTTTTCTAGAAAAACCCTAAAAAATTGTTGAAGTTAAAATGCTCATAACTTCACTTCCCGGACTCCATTTTGGCTGATTTGTTTTTAGAAATTGGGTGAAATTGTGATAGGAACTCAGATATGTAATTTATTTGGGCAAATTCGGCCTCCAGATGCTACAGAAATAAAAAAAATCTCGCCGCCGTCCGTGGAAAAAATCCTGAAAATTTGCAGATTTTAAAACTTCAATATCTTGACTTCTCGGACTCTGTTTCGGACGATTGTTTTTTCAACTTGTGTGTTTTTCTGAGAGGAAATCAGATCGACAACCATTTTCTACAAATTTTGTACAAAAATATACCGAAAACTTCGATAATTTCGCGGCCCTCTTTTTTTCTTCTCCGAAAAACAAAATCTGCAAAAATAAAAAATATTTGCCCACAATATTTGCCAAGGAAAGTTCTCTGATACCAATTGTTAAGTACCTAAACAATATTTGTAAATATACTTTATAAATAACCAATAATAAACCATAAACTATTCACCATAACATTAACACAAGAAATAGAGAAAACCCTTGAGGTAGGATAACACCATATATTAATCCTTATGGAAGGATAAAACTCCTCAAGCAATCCTTGCTTGTACAATCACAATATTCTTCACTATGTTTTATTACATTGCCTACACTTATTTATATAGCTCTCCCCATCTCCTAGGAACCTTCTAGAGAGCCTTCTCACATTTATTACATCCAACTACCATAGTGTTCCTTTATCAATATAGTGGACTTAGTCCACCTTACATTGAATGACCACATCTCCATATATTAATTGACTTCCACTAATAACACATAACTACATTCCCATTGGGTACCTCCCTAGGTACCCCATATTACCTCCCTAGGTATACTACAACATTTATTTGTTATGTGCAATTGATGGTTGTTTCTTATCCATTTAAGTGTGTAGGGCTTAGGATGTATCTGTGTGCTTAACCCCAACTGTTTAACCAATTCCTCTTAAATTAAATTAGATTGAGATCCACTATCTATCAATGTGTCAAACTTAGTGTGCCTCATGATGACCCTTATGTGAAACAAGTTACTTCTATAATCAAATTCTTCACCAATTTTACCTGTCATACTAGCCAATGAGACTTTAGATTCATCACCTGAATCTGATCCCAAGTATGTGGGTCATGTTTTCGCTACAACTATTTGCCTCCCTTTCTTTTCCTTGAACCACTTTGGTCTCTTCTTAGGATGCAATTCCCAACAACGGTCCTCATCATGCCCCTCTTTCTTGCAATGCTTGCAAGAGGGATTATCTTCCTTTATTGCCACTGAATTTTCCTTCTTGCCATGCCACTTCCTTTTGTCCTCTTTACTTGAAGACGATTCATATGATACACCAACACATGTTTTCCCTGCTTCAATGTATGTCGCTTGAACAAAAACATCATCAAGATTAGTAGGTCCAAACATGAATACAATATTTCTAATATGTGCAGGTAAACCTCCTATATACTTCATAAGATTTTATTGGGTATGTAAAGGAATATATAACATCAATGCCATTTTATGAAATCCATTTGCGCATTCTTGCACTGTTTGTCCATTTCTTAGTTTTAAATATTTCCATTCAATTAACACTTTCTCTTTATAACCCAAAGGATAAAATTTCTTTCTAAGTGCAGAAATAAAACTTTTCCATGATGGAAATATATTACCCACTTGTTGCGTGCCATTTTGCAACTTACTTTGCCATCAAATGAGTGATGTGCCTGCAAGTCTAAGTGATGCCAACTTGATCTGAGTTTCCTCATCCTTGATTTGTTGCACACTACAATAAACCTCCATCTGTTTGACCCAATTATCAAGTCTCTTTGCATTAACTTCACCATCATACATGGGTAATTCAAATTTAACATCAATTTTAAGTAAACACATTTCATTCTTATGTTTATGGACATGTTTCTTTGCATTGGATTTAGAACTTGAACTTGAAGAAGAAGGAGAAGATGGAGGTGAAGGACGAATTTGAGGAGGATCCTCTCCTTCTTCACTTTTTCCCTTTAAATATTTTCCAAGAACTAGTCTCTTTTGTTCCAACTAATCATCATATAAAACCTTCATCATCTCCGACATGGCGAAGAAATTTTTTCAAAACTATTTCTCATCCTGAGAAAGTCCCTCTTCCGATGCCATCTTCTCGCTTTGAGAAATTCTCTTTCTCAATCCAATCAACGGATTCTCTTCAACAAGATCACCTTCACCATGATGTAGTTTTTCCATGGTTAACATGCAAAACTCAAATCCAAACATCAACTAGCTCTGATAACACTTGATCTGAATATATATTTTATACGACAATGGTTGAGTTATTATGCAAGTGTTTATTAACCATTTAGGAAGCTGAATGAAAGATGAAGAATTATAGAAGAAACATCACAACCATATGCACATATATAGATCTGAAATAAATCAATAATAACAACAAACCATAGAACACCAAAGTGATAACGAAGTTCAACAATATCACTTATGTCTCTGGGCCTTTGTCTCCAGTGGGTGAGGTTTTCTTATTTATGTTCAAAGATTTAAATGTACATCAAAACAATGCAAAAAGGTTACAAAACTGATATGGTATTGTTCTACTAGATCTCTGGAACCCAACAAAATAAACGACATTGAAATCGGATGACCGGAGCTCCCAGAAATGGCCCGCAAAGGTGCGCTCCTCAATAGCTTCCAAGTTCCTTGCATAAGAATGACTTTGGCTTGGAAAATATTTAGCATAAATCTACTCTGAATATCCTCCCATGGCTTCAAGAAGCCTTGGCTTATATATATATGAAGTTGGTAACCATATCCCAACTTTCCCCCAAGATCTGGCCTCAAAAAGGGCCCAATATCCCCCAGTAATGGCCAAAAATCTCTAAAATGGCCGCAAAAATCAATGAAAAATCACTATTATATAGTGAAAACCCATTTTTTCACATATATTGGGTGAAACCCCCAAATATTTGGCTCTTGTTCCTATTAGCACACCCCATGTGGCCTCACGCTTATCTGTTGTGCATTGGCCTCCTGGCCTCTTGGCCCTTGGTCGCATTGCATGGCCATGTGGCCAAAGGCTAGACCTCCGCGCGCTATATGAAGTAAGAGCCCCCCCGAAATCCAACCCACAGTTAGGCCCTTACTCAGCAGGCTAGCCTGACTGACCAAAGATAACCTCTCTATACTCGCACTAACACTTAAATGAGGGTCCAAGTCATATGCGCCATTAGACGAACCGGGAGCTAGGCTCAACCGTCATTTGCGCCAACCGTTAGCACATAGAAGAGTCATGTGGAGTGTGTTCACCGAGGGTTGAAGTGTATAGACGTGTGGAAACAATATACATGGGTCCTAGTTATGTGGCAGTGGATGCGATCGGGGGCTGGGGCTAGACCCCAGCCCTTTTTTCTTCCCCACATACATCACATGTAAACTTAAATAAATGTGGATAAGTATATGGGTAAGACACATAGTGTGGGTGGGCTAGATAGCCCATCCCTACCAAGACGTTATCCCAGTGGGGAGTTCACGCATTCAAAACCAATAGAGCCCCATAATTTTTTCAAATGAAACTTGAACCAACCAATGGGTGCCACATGGAATCCCATGTCTCGGCCACGTGGCACCTCACCATTCACTGAAACCAATGTCACGTGTGAACTGTTGACTAGTCCAATTGTTTATCGAGTGTCTTCCACTATACCTACCACATGTTGTACGACCCTGCCACATCATCAGTATGGATGTGCCATGTGTCACCCTTGCAGTGGTGACACATGTCACTCCCTTATTGGTCCACGTATAACTACCATGTTAGCAACCCGTATGCCCAGTCACCCTGCCATGTGTCACCTCTATATGCTTCCACTTCAGTGCCAATGGTGCCTTGCCACATCATTTGTACAACCATACGACCTGTACAATCAACTACCACGTGGCACCGTACAAACTGTACAATCATCATTTTTTTTGCTTGTTTGGAAAAATGAACATATCACGATATCTGGAGCATATGACGTTCGTTTGAGCCCTTTCAAGTTGTGTTGAGTTTGTATTGACGAGACCTATGCACACGTTTTTTTTTAATCCATTCTGAGAACTTTTATTTTTAGGCCTTTCTGAGCCCTATCAAGCTCTTGGACCCAATTCTAGATCAGGGATCCCATCATTAAGATATCATCAAAAAATTGACTATGAGATACCAAAGGATCGATACGATGCAAGGGTAATACATCCAAAGTAGGGTGTACTATTGAGTCTTGAATGGAGCAGCTTAGACCTTCCGCCATGATGATAAAGAGGAAAGGAGATAGGGGATCCCCCTGTCTAATCCCACATGTGCGTGAAAAGGGGAGAGAGGGAAATCCATTGACGAGGATAGAAAAAAAAGATAGAGGAGGTGATATTTAGAATCCAGTTAACCCATGAAGAGTCAAAACCAAAGGCCAAGAGAACAGATCTCATATAATCCCAACTTAGCTTATCAAACGCTTTGGAAATATCTAGTTTTAACATCATACCTGGAGTTTGGGTCTTCTGAAGAGAATGGATAACTTCATGTGCCAGAATAAAGTTGTCCAATATTTTCCTTCCTTCCACGTAACCTGACTATTCAGGAGAAATAATTAAGGGAAGGATAGGTTTGAGGCACCGAGCTATGACCTTTTCTAGCATCTTGTAGATTGCAATACAGAGAGCTATTGGTCGAAACTGTTTTGGGTGATTTGTTTTCTCTTATTTGGGAATAAGGGTAAGGAAGGTGGCATTGAGGGATGAAAGGAATTGAACCGAAGCCCTGGAGTCTTCAATTATCTCCCAAACCTCCTCCCTTACCATCGGCCAACAGTGGTGAAAAAAATCTGAAGTGAAGTCATCCGACCCAGAACCTTTTCCTACTGGAGTGTCATGAAGTGTTAGGTCCGCTTCCTAAATCATTATAGGACTTATCAATGCTTCATTCTTCTCTGTCATGATTGTGGAAGGTAAATTCTAAATGATTTAGGCTATGGCTTGTGATCTATCCCCCGAAGGCTCGGACAAGAGATCTTGGTAGTAGGAGACCAGCTCTGATTCTAAGTCCTCATGAGAGTGGAGGGTGTGACCTTCTTCTGTGACCAAATGCAAGATACGATTAACATGTCTTCACTGAAGGGTATACCTATGGAATAATTTGGTATTTCTATCACCCTCTTTTAGCCATTGTATTCAGGACTTTTGTCTCCATATGATCTCTTATTGGACTCTTCTTTCCTCCAAATTTTGACTTATCATGGCTTCCTGCGTCTTGAGCTCCTCAGAGATGCCCTGATATTTGATTTGGATCTGTAGGATCCTCATTTGTTCGTTTAGTTGTTGTTGGGCCTCGAAGATACTTCCGAAGGTTTGTTTTCTTCATGCTTTGAGTCGCTTCTTGAAGTTTTTGAGTTTCTGTTGGAATCTGTACATCTTGGAGCCATGATGGATGGATGACTCCCTCCACCAAGTGTGGGAATTTCATTGAAAATCTGGGTGGTTGAGCCAAAACTGCTCGAATCTGAAGGTTTTGTGTCCGGGAGAGGCTGGAACATCTAGCCACAGTTGGATGGGCCAGTGATCTGATCTGGTGGCATCAAGGATGCAAGCTTCCATTGTTGTGCCCTCCATCAAGAGGGAGTCTGACATGAGGAAGCGATTCATGTGACAAGCTACATGTTGGACTCCTGATCTTTGGTTCATCTAGGTATAGAGTCCATTTAGTGTTTCCATATCGATGAGGCCTAACCTGATGATTAGGTCTTGGAAATGCACTGAATCCGCCTCTAGTCTACAAGTTCCACCTCTTTTCTCATCCAGATTTCATATCATATCAAAATCACCTCCAATAATCCATCGACTCCCTGAGGTAAGGGTGGAAAGTCCTTCCATGTTTCTAATGAAGGAATTTTTGTCTCTTGGTGTGGCCAGTCCATAAATCTTTGTGAGGCATCCAGGCTTGTTGGAACCAATAAGTCAATAAGTCGTTGAGATGGACCACTTGGTGGTGAACAAGTTTTCCATGATACTGAACTCAGGTTCCAGAGAATTTCTAGGCCTCCAGCTAATCCCATTGCATCAGTGTAGATACCTTTCCCTTGCTTCCAACAACAAGAGAGAACTCGATCCATTTCCTCCATTACACATTTTGTTTCTTGAAGCAGCATGATGTTTGGTTGTTCCGCTATAATAATATTTTGTAGTAGCCTTTTCTTACTACGACTATTGAGTCCCCTTATATTCAAGATATGAGATTCATGATGAGGATGGGGAGGGGAGAGGGGAAAATATGTCAAAAATGATATGAATTTGACCTAAGTTAACCATGAAGTGTCCAATATCCTATATGAGCTTCTGAGTGGATTTTGTTCCCCTTTTCTTTTCTTATTTCTAATTTTTGTGTAGCTCCTTCAGTATATTCCCATGTATACCTAAACTAGAACTGGATCTAGCAGTGGAGCCTGTCGAAGATTTGAGGAAGGCTTTCTGGACTTCTTGTAGCTGATCTGGAGGGATGGTGTATAATTTCTGGTGTTGATAGGCTTGTTCTAGATGTTCCAAGTCTACTACGGCTAAATCCTTATCATCTAGGTCCATTCTGCATCTCCATCTTCTGTCTCCGAGGGTTCTACCTCCGTGTAATTAGAGGTTGGTATGGAAGAGGATTTCTTAAAGACAAGGGTGTCCACCTCTTTCCCTTTCTCTTGGCTTTGATGTGCTTCTGTTGTGAAAGGGATCTTTGGAGAATCCATGTTTTTTGGAATCTGTTGTATGGAATTGAATGAGTTGTTGGAAGGCAGTTCCTTATTGGTCGTAGCAACCGTTCACCTACCCCCTTGTCTGTGTCTGATTGCTACTGGAATGAAGCCATCTTTGTTTTTTATTGTTTCTGGGTTTTCATCCTTACTTGTCGTGTTGATGGGGAAATCTATGAAGAGGTGCTCATGTTCGTGGCATTTCCTACAATAGAATGATATGTGCTCATAGTCAATGGTTTGCAACCAATCCTCATCATGGTATTCCAAGGAAATGGATCCTCGTAGCGTCTTAGAAATGTTCAGGTAGACGCAAATGCGTGGATATGAGGTGTATCTTCGTTGCTTTATTTTCTTTGAATATTTGACGTATACTCCAATGGTGTTTCCAATGCCCACCAACACCTCTTCCAGCCAGAACTCCTACGGTAGAGAATAAAGTCGTATCCAAACTGGGGCATGCACAAAATCTTTTGTTTGAGGGTTGAACTTATTCATCCAAAACCGTAAGAAGAGACCAGCAGAGTTGAAGAAATAAGGGCCTCCAGGGGCGATCAAGTGCACCAGGGCTGAATGGAACCCTAACCCTAGCGCTCTAATTCCTGTTCAACACCTTTCAGACAATTCTTATGTATAAAGTAACTTTAATATACTAAAGATATTAATTTAAATTATTCTCTTTAACTATAAGGAAGAAAAAATAATTCTTTTAATGAATCCCTTAAATCTATTAAAATATCTAAGAATTAGATGCAATTATTAGTTGAGTTGTTACTAATATCCTACTAATATCCCAAAAATGATATCTAATATAATATTGTAATATGTGACAGAGGAGGTTTGAGTAATTTAAAATGGCTTTGTTGGTCAACAAGGAATTGAATTGGACTTGGATTGGTGTGGTCAATTATGTGTAATGGAAGTAAAATAAATTTCTATGAAAATGAAGTTGAGACCACCCACATGCACAAAAGAATTCTTTCAACTCTCAAAATACTGTTAATACGATAGTAATGGAAATAAACTTTTCTATAGATTGATTTGCAAGTAGATTTAATTATAAATGAAAGAGGGTTTTTATGAATTGAATTTAAGGAGACAATTAGAGACACAAGGGAGGTTGGACTGTGGAAACGTGGGTTGATCCCTATAACCACAGTGGTGGTCCATAGTGTGAGTCTAGTACCAATATAAACGACCTACTTCCATGCCATAAAAACATACATGTTCTAACTAGATATTAATTCTTTCAACATTCTCCTCCACCTGCACACTAATCTCCATTACAAAGACCAGACCCTTCTTACAACGAACGACTCTTTTGGAGTTGGTACACTGTACAATGAGGCAATGGTTATCTCTTTGCAATGGCCAATGGTCGCGGTTGTTTGTGATTTCCTATTCCACCAAGTTATACCCCACTGCAAGAAAGGTAAGGGACATTCTTCTGCAGGATTGAAGATAAACGATTGGTATATATATAAATTCCAAATCTTCCCAACTAATCACAACAATATTAGCTAAGGTTTCATATTTTAAGCTTCCCATCTAATCACAACAATCTTAGCTAAGGTTTCATAGTTTAATCTTCCTAGCTAATCACAACAATCCCAACAATCCCAACTAAGGTTTCATAGTTTAAGCTTCCCAACCGATCACAACAATCTCAACTAATGTTTTATAGTTTATAAGTAGAAGGACAAAAATGTTGAGATCAAAGATGTTGCTCTTCTCTTGCCCTTACCCAGCTGTGAAGTACGTGTTACTTGTCATCCTGTTGATCATCATTCAGTACCTGGATATAGCAACAGGAAAGCATTGGCACACAACCAGGAATTATAAGTTCAACATAACTATATATACTGCAAATTATTTTTATATTGTGTTGGCTTTCATTGAGGGTGTTTGATTATTTTAACCGAGTTATAAATGGATTGCGTTGCACGTACGGCTAAATAACATGACACATATTTTCAACACAAAATATTTGATTACAGTGAATGGAAAGTATCCATGACCTACAATTGTTTCTCGTGAGGGAGATCGGGTAATTATAAAACTTGTAAACTACATCAAGGAAAACACCACTATTCACTGATAATTATATTAATTCTACTCACTCATAATACTTGAACAGGTTGCATGCAGAAGTGCGATGTATTGATTTTAGAGATCATGTATGTATTTTAATTTAGATATCATGCAGGGTGCCACTCGCCTTTGATTCAAATTTTAATTACGCGATGTGCCCTTCAAGATGCACTACGTGCTCCAAGGGTGCTACTCACCTCTGACTGGTTTTGGTAGTTGTCCAACCCTTGGAGTCAATAATCCATTTAGGGGATCTTGTGAGAGACTAAGGGCCTCTAAGGAATAAGGACCCTGCCTTATTGCACGCCCCTTAGAATCTTCGTGAGCGACTGTCTCAGTCTGCCCTCACAATATCATGGATCTCTCGAACTAGATAATCATTAACCTACAATTCAAGCCACGACGAGAGTGCTAGTAGGTTGCGACAGGGATTCTACCACACCTCTCCCTCAATATTTGGTTGTTGTTCATGACCCCTTTACTCCTTATGTGAGTCTAATTAGAAAACAATTGTCAACTTGCATCCGTCAACGAAACATTGTCAATGATCCAAAAACAACATCATAATATACCTGGCCATATGTCACATATGCATAAATAAAAATATTCAAACCAATACAATCCACTCCCTGACCCAATCTGGGGTCTAAGGAGGTCCATTGATTCCATCGACATCCTAAATTTGTCAGTGTCCTGCACACTTAGGAAAAACCCATCAATAACATCTGTCTATACATAGATATCAAATAAAAATAAATCATAATCCATCAACATCATCATAAGAACCCATAAGAAAATCAAACAACCATATGCTCAAATCGGATCACTTTCTCACAAGTGTCCTCATAGAATAAGTCAATAACATGTGCAAGCAAGAACGAGATGTTACGTCAACTCTTCCTTATATTCATTATTTAGAATAAATTCCTCAAAATGAGATACAAGAAAAATATAAACGCTTTCAAACCCATCCTCAATATTGATAAAAAATATAGAAGACCAAATTTTGGTTCATCCACCCCCCCTTCAACTGAGGGCGAAGTTGCATTTATAATATTTCCTCGTCACTGCCCCTAGGACTGTTCCTCTTCTAGATTATTTATTTTTTCTCTCTCCTATGTTGTTACAACAATTCCTCATTATAGACTCTTCATTTTCTCAACATCCATGTGTACATTTGGAATATCCATCTCCTCTCTTTCCCACCAAAGAGAAATATAGTCAAACGACAATAATACAAATATATTAATTTTATTTTATTTGAGACATTAAAAACTGTGTAAATTAATAAAAATATGACAAATTTTTAATGTCCATTAAACAATTTTTTTTTTTGTATTATTCCTCAAGTCTTGAGCTTTCTAATGACAAACCTAGTGGTTTGGGCTGCAAAAACATCAAAACCTCCATTTTTTAAATGGCTTTCAATATCTCTATTTTCACATTATTTTTAAATAAGCTCCACAAATACATAGTTGATGAAACTACACACACATATAAATCCTACTATGTAGATTTCAAATATATAATTTAAAAAAAATATTGTTACTAGATTAAATTTATTTATACCTTGAAATATATTGGAATCTTAAAATACTTATGTATTTTGTAGGTTATAACTTTTTATCACCTTACCCATTTTTTCAAAAATTGTGTGCTACACTAGTACATATCAGATAT
>ML782319.1:30497-49469 GCA_009831015.1 Picea engelmannii | reverse complement strand
GAAAAAACATGATGTATACTATCCATTCATGGGTGTTGTATATTCATGTGCATTGTCCTTCATGTCCAAATACCTTTATCAATCTTGAGGTCCAAAACCCATGACTAGGGTTGACATCAATGACAACAACCAATCTTCCAACAACGTCATGCACCAAACTTGAGTTTTTTGTCTCATTTTTTCTTTCTCTTCTTCCACCTTGGTATTGGCATCTTCTTCTCCTGAAAGCATTATCCAAAAATAATTAAGCCTAATATTAGTATTAACTTCAGATATTCAAGGTAAACAAATTTCCAAGAGCATAGTCAAAGAAATAGATGCATATGCATAAAAATTTAAAACACATTTGTCTCTCCTATCCAAAACAACGATTCCCTCCTTAATGATATGATGATACTTCAAATCAAGGATTGAGAGATGGTATTGATTATGTTATCAAACATTTAAATGTAGATCATTTCCATGTAGGATTGATATTAACAGCTTCACTATAATATACTCTCGAATTCATCACCCCAAGCTCTTAGGAAGTGTTATGAACATAGGGTAATAGGGATTTAATGATACTTATGCGAGTCAAGGCCTGTAACATTTATAGGAGCCAAGGCTTGTATCATGGCCAAAGGAATTAAAAAAGGCCTATGGGCCCTAATAGGGCACAATTAGTATAATTTTCACAATAAGAATGGGTCTTAGGACCCCTACAATGGTCGAGGTATGAAAAAAAGGGCCTTAATCCCTAAATAAATATTTTTGGGATTAATAGGAATGAACAAAGCTATCATAGGCATTGGGCATAAGGGCTATGTTCTACAATACCATGGGCATTAAGCAAAGGGACAAGAATAATATGAATTGTGAATGTTTACTCACAATAGAATGTAAACCTTCTAGAAAAGAACACATTATTTTTAGCATGAATATGCTTTAGAATTCTCATGCATTCTTATAATGCATGCATGATCCTTAAATTCAAATTTTGTTTGGTAGGATTGTGAATTCTCAATTAAATGTTTGTTGATTGTTGCTTCAAGTTTAGTTTCATAATTACAAACCTAGTGGCTTGGGATGCAAAAACATCAAAACCTCCATTTTTCCTAATCGCTCTCAATATCTCTATTTTTTAAGTTATTTTTAAATAAGCTATATAAATCCATCATTCATTGATGAAACTACATACACACTTATAGATCCTACTATGCAATTTCATATATATAATTTTTAAAAAATGTATTGTTTACCAATTTAAATTTATTTATATCTTAACATATATTGGAATCTTAAGATAATTATGTCTTTTGTACGAGGAAAAGAAAAAATCAAGATTTTACAAAATTTGACTCTTTATAGTCATAGTTCATATCTATTGTTTATCACCTTACCCATTATTTTTACTATATATGGAGATGTACAATTTAAAAAAAAAAAATATGATATATCAAGGTCTACAATTAAAAAAAAAGAAAAGGAAAATTTGTTTGATTATGATAAGACCCTCAAACCTTGTGTTAATGCATAACCTCATAATCACAATTATATATATATATATATATATATATATATATATATATATATATATATTGCGTGCATTTTCTGAAAAATTATCTTTAAATTGCACTTATATAATGATGATATTTCACATAATGCTAGAATGATTGCGCTTTTATTATGTTGCATTGTAGAAGGTTCAAGACGAGAATGGATAAAAAATATTAAAATTATGTTTAACACGTGTTTTTTCAAATTTCTTTTGTGCTTCTTTGTTATACATATGTTTTTCATGAATGCTATAATATAAATTAATGCCCATATGCGGGATTTAGGCTTACTTTTGAAGTGACAATTCACGTGTGAACAAGTTGTTACATGGTTTTTCTTTAAAGGTCTATATATTCTTTAAATCAAGGTCATTGCACATCCATTACCAAAAATTTAAAGTCATTTGTAGTTGATACAAGTGCAGGGTTCTCATGTGTTCAAATATGCTACATAATTAGACCTATAGTAGCCTTCTACATAATCAGACATATGGCAGACTGCTACGGAAGTAGGCCTGTAGCAACTTGCTACGTAATCAGGCCTGTAACAACTTCAAAACCGCCTAAATATATGTGTGATTTTCTGTAATCGGACCATATTTATAAAGTTCAAGTATTCCAGGCATATGAAGAATTGCAAGTGCATGAGAGTATTTCAAGAAGATATATCAGAAATAAGGGAAATGAATATACCTTCAGCAAGGTTCCAACGGTCAGCATAAAGATAAATCAAGAATAAAGAAATTAATTTAAATACCTTCTGCAAGGTTCTATTACTCAGCATAAAGATATATCAGAAAAATGGAATTAATGCAAACACCTTCATCATATGCCTACGAGCCACAAAGTTCCAACACTCGGCACGTGATAATTCCCAAGATATGATACTAGCATATTTGCACACAACAGTCCAACCGATTCAACCATTAGTTATGAGAAACCCATGGAATCTGGGAATTAGTTAACATTTCATTGGTTAATGTATAACATCATGAGACTGAGAAAATTAGCGGACAATAGAATATTAAGTTTGTTTAACTTATTTGCAGCATAATAGGGGATGGTTGCTCCATATTTGGAGCAACTAGATTCCCTCAAATTGTATATATATGAATGTGCTAGCGTCCAAGAGGACAATAGAAKATAGTGTGTGTGAGAGTGGTTGTGGATAGATTTTGTGAGAGTCGAGAGCTCTGTTACAAGACTTTGTCAGTTTCTGATTTAATAAAATATTGTTGTTAATGTGTGGAATGTCAATCTGATTTCATACTGGTAATCTAAGAGTTGTGAACACATTCCTACCAGTGAGGCAGGGCCCACTCACAGGTATGACATTGTGCTCTTTCACTCTTTTCCATATAGTTTAGGTAGTTGTTAGTTATTTGAATTATTTCTAAGATACATATCTTCTGCATAATGGCCACCTGCAATCGATGAAGAATTATGAATAGAATGTGTTAGAACTCATACTTTTGCATATTATTGATTTCCCTCTTGTCCTTTACTTATATTGACATCATCTGCAAAATCTAGTTCTGCATTCTTTAACTGTAACAGTGTTTGGATTATCAATAATACAATTATGATTTGGGGATGATGTAATCTACTGGTATAGTTCCAACATAATTATTCAATGATAATTTTTATTCTGGAATTCCAGTATGTAAATTAGAATAGATTAGATAGCTTTCTTTGATTTGATGGTGTGTGCTACAAAATCACTATACTTGTGACCCCAGTAGGTGAATACGTTAGGGTATAGGGTTATGAGAGCTTAGAGACCTTACCCCGAGAGGTACCACCAACTGGGTTGGGGGTTGTAAGCACTGTGACTTCATCTTTTATGATTTTATTTTGATTTATGCATGGTTTAGTTTAGATAGTTTTTTCCAATAGCTTGGTGAAAGTTTTTTTTTCTGTGTATACTGCATCGGGTACCTTGCAAGTGTAAACTGAACCCCAGGTTGACAAATTAAGTGACATTATAGAGTGACACCAATTATTTGAAAATCATATTTGTACCTATCATCATCCTTTAATATATATATATATATATATATATATATATATATATATATATATATATATATATATATATATATATATATATATATATATATATATATATATATATATAGATAGATAGATAGATAGATAGATAGATAGATAGATAGATAGATAGATAGATAGATAGATAGATAGATAGATAGATAGATAGATAGATAGATATTATGAGAAATCATCATTAAATTGCACTTATATAATGATGATATTTCACATAATGCTAAAATGATTGCACTTTTATTATGTTGCATTATAGAAGGTTCAAGATAATAATGGATACAAAATATTAAAATTATGTTTAACACAAGTGTTTTTTTTAATTTTTTTTTTGCTACTTTATTATACTTATGTTTTTCATGAATGTTATAATATAAATTAATTTATTTTTTAAGATTTCATTAAACTTGAACAATGGTAAGAGTCGTTAGATACATGTGCTTTTTGGAATTGAACTTCAATAAAAATATTTTTGATATTGAGTTTCAATTAAAAAAATTATTTTATTTTATTGTAATACTTTTATAAAGATTTTATTAAATTTCTTATTACAACTCAAGATAGAGGAGAGATGTATAAAGTAACTTTAATATATTAAAGATATTCATTTAAATTATGCTTTTTAATTATAAGGAAGCAAAAATAATTCATTTAATGAATTTCTTAAATGTGAAATTATTAGTTTAGTTGCTTCTAATATCCAAAAAAATGATATATAATATGTGACTTTAAAATGGTTTTGTTGGTCAATGAGGAATTGAATTGGACTTGGGTTGGTGTGGTCAATTATGTGTAATGGAAGTAAAAGAAATTTCTATGAAAACGAAGCCGAGACCGCCCACATGTACAAAATAATTCTTTCAACTCTCAAAATATCGTTAATACGATAGTAATGGCAGTAAAGTTTTCTACGGATTGATTTGCAACTTCAGTTAATTATAAATGAGAGAGGGTTTTTATGAATTGAATTTAAGGAGACAATTAGAGACACAAGGGAGGTTGGACTATGGAAACATGGACCGAGCACTATAACCATAGTGGTGGTCCACAACATGAGTCTAGTACCAATATCAACGACCTCCTGCCATCCCAGAAAAGTATACATGTCCTAACTAGATATTAAGTCTTTCAACATTCTCCTCCACCTACACATTAATCTCCATTACAATGACCAGACCCTTCTTACAACGAATGGCTTTTTTGGAGTTGGTACACCCTGCAATGAGGCAATGGTTATCTCTTTGCAATGGCCAATGGCCACGGTTGTTTGTGATTTCCTTTTCCACAAAATTATACCCCACTGCGAGAAAGGCAAGGGGAATTCTTCTGCAGGACTGAAGATAAATGATCAGTATATATGTAAATGCCAAAGCTTCCCAGCTGATCACATCAATCTCAGCTAAGGTTTCATAGTTTAAGCTTCCCAGCTGATCACAACAATCTCAGCTAAGGTTTCATAGTTTAAGATTCCCAGCTGATCACAACAATCTCAACTAAGGTTTCATAGTTTAAGCTTCCCAACTGATCACAGCAATCTCAGTTAAGGTTTCATAGTTTAGGCTTCCCAGATGATCAAAACAATCTCAACTAAGGTTTTATAGTTTATAAGTAGAAGGAAAAAAATGTTGAGATCAAATACGTTGCTCTGCCCTTTACCTTCCCAAGCTGTGAAGTACTTGTTAATTGTCATTTTTTTGATCATCATTCAGTACTTGGATATAGCAACAGGAAAGCCTTGGTAGACAACCAGGAATTACAAGTTCAACGTAACTATATATACCACAAATTATTTTTATATTGTCATGGCTTTCATTGGGGGTGTTTGATTATATTAACCGAGTTATAAATGGATTGCGTTGCAGGTGAGGCTAAAGAACGTGACACGTCTTTGACACACAAAATCTTTTATTACAATGAATGGAAAGTATCCAGGACCTACAATTGTTTCTCGCGAGGGAGATCGGGTAATTATAAAACTTGTAAACTACGTCAAGGACAACGCCACTATTCACTGGTAATTAGATTAATTATACTCACTCATAATACTTGAACAGGTTGCATGTAACAGTGTGATGTATTGATTTTAGATATCATGTATTTTTTGAATTTAGAGATCATGCAGGGTGCCACTCGCCTTTGATTCAAAATTTAATTACGCGATGTGCCTTTCAAGATGCACTATGTTCTCCAAGGGTGCCACTCGCCTTTGACTAGTTTTGGTAGTTATCCAACCCTTGGAGTCAATAATCCATTCAGGCGATCTTGTGAGAGACTAAATGCCTCTAAGGAATAAGGAACCTTCCTTATTGCGCACCCCTTAGAATCTTCGTGAGTGACTGTCTCATTATTTCCTCACGACATCGTGGATCTCTCGAACTAGATAATCATTAACCTTCAATTCAAGCCACGACGAGAGTGCTGGTAGGTTGTGACAGGGCTACTACCACACCTCTCCCTCAATATTTGGTTGTTGTGCATGGCCCCTTTACTCCTTATGTGAGTCTGATTAGCAAACAATCGTCAATCTGCATCCATCAATGAAACATTGTTAATGATCCATAAAAAACATCATAATATACCTGGTCATATGTCACATATGCATAAATAAAAATATTCAAACCAATAAAATCCACTCCCTGACCCAATATGGGGTCCAAGGAGGTCCATTGATGCCATAGACATCCTAAATATGTCAGTGTCCTACACACTTAGGAAAAACTTGTCAATAAAATCTTTCTATACATGTAATTACCCCTTCGTTACGACTACAAGCGAAGCAAAAAGTGCAATTTTTTTTTCTTTTTTCTTTTTAAACAAGATGAAAACAATGATTACAGCTAAAAAACACATCTGGCAATGAGCACCACAACCTCCAAAGAGACAACAAACAACTATGACTCCACACACTAGCACAAGTGCAACTGGGCGAAACATGTGTAAAACCACAAGGAGAAACAACTACCCACCCGACACAAACTTGACCGGACCTATAAGATAAGGGACAACCTCCCCATCCCAACATGATAGCCTCTATGGCCAATTAACTAGAACCTCGATGGCACACAACCAAACGCATGAAGGCATTCAATCCATGCACCAAAAATGACTACAATGAACAACACCCACAATGGGTAGCACAAACTCCGACCAAGTTATCATTCACCTCTATCCAAAAGGGCATGCCATGATCCCCTCATCAGGGATCATGCTGTCCTTGGGTGATAGGCACGAAAATAACCTTGGCACAACATAACCTATCTGGAAAAAGGTCTCAAGATAAATTCAACGCGCTAAGGGGACGAAATAACTGATAAGAAGACTACGCCTATGCCCCCATGTAACAGGTCGACAAGATGCATGAAGACATAGTTCAACAAATGCGCAATCTATTAAATGACTCGACGACAACCAAGAAGCCCTAAAAGTTAAGCAAGAAGTCTAGGAGAAAAGGGTAAAATATTGTAATGTTACTAAAGACATAAACATTATCAAGTGTGAACTAATACATAACTCAACAAAATCAACACGCTTGTCAGCAAGGTACATGTCTATTAAAGTAAGTGCACTACTCATCATATAAAAGTGATCTTACACTACTTCATTATCTAATTGACAATGTTGTCTAATTGGCAAGTCCTAATTAATCAATAAACACAAATCTAATTTAACAATTTAACAGTACATAACGATATTAATTACATCAATATATATCGTTATTAATGTAGCATTATTAATAAACCTCCTTATATATCACAGGTTATAACACTATCAACAATATTAACTACAACATGTTGTCCATCATATATAAAATCTATTGGCGATTAAATTTCAATTGTTGTCTAAATTATATAAGTGGTTGTTATCAATAAACGAGTGTCATTCAATGCAAATTTTAATGCCATTTTAATGATGTTATGCGGTTATAAATAAAAGCCATTTGAATTTGTTCAAATCCATGTTAATGTTATCTTGTTGTTTATAATTAAATGTCATGTCCAACTATTAAATGAAAATTTGATGCTATTATTCTACTTATAAATAATTGCCACCTCGTTGCTATTCAATGAGATTTAATGCTATCTGTCTGTTCATAATTAAATGACATTTTAGAGCCATTGAATGCAGTTTGATGCTATTATTAAATGATATCAAACAACCATGATTGTTATTGCTAATTAATAAAAGAGGAACATTGTCCAGAAACAATAATGCCAATTATTATCGTTGTCAGGTAAAGGTGAAAAAGCAGGGGTATTATCTTAGTCAGGTAAATGTAAAATGCATGGGTATTATTGTCGTCAAGTAAATGTAAAATGAAGGGGTATTATTGTTGTCAGGTAAATGTAAAATGCGGGGTATTATTGTCGTCAGGTAAATGTAAAACGCAGGGGTATTATTGCAGTTAAGTAAATGTAAAATGCAGGGGTATTATTGCCATCAGGTAAATGTAAAACAAAGACAACAAAGGGCAATCCATTACAATTCAAGACATGATCTCGCTGAGTGGTATCATCAGAAAATGTGTTCAAAAATGGGTAAGTTCGTTGTTTAAATATGTAAAACGAAGGTCGATTTCCATGGGGTAAACTCTCCCTCCAATTACATTAAAACCCCAAGGTACATTCACCATCAAATTATACTTAAACACCGAGTGCATTCGTCATCAATTAAAATAAAACACAAAGTACGGTCTCCATCAAAATATAGTGATTTGCAGAGGGAAAAGATTTCTATTAAACACCAAAAAAATGTCTTCATCGAACCATAAGGATTGCAGAGGGAGAAATTCGTTGCCAAGCAATTTGTGTTTAAAAAGATCAATTGTTGAGTTTTAACATGACAATTTCTCTGTGTAAAATCACTATCAAGGTAAATATGTAATGCAGAGGGAAACCGCATGCCAGGGGGTCAACGCAAGGTAAAAACTTTTCCATGTAATGAGGGTGACGATTTGAAGTTTTAACAAGATCATATCACAATGTAATCCAAGCCTATCTCCCAGCCATTACACACACAAAAAAAAATGTGACCAACACATCAAAAAACACCCCTACACTTAGCAAATATGCCCCCTCCCAACAACGAAGAAAAACAAAGAAACGAAGGCATCTAGTAAAATTTTCATGGTGGTTCAAGGGTAAATAAAAAGACACAGGTGCACAAGGAATTTCTCTCTATAAATCAGGTCATAACCTTACTGTTAATCAAGGGAAAAACACAGTCCCAAAAAATATGTAAGGGATGTCAACAAGAGGGGAAAACGCAATCCAATATAAAATACAACTATCATCCAAGTGGACAAAACGAAAACTAAATTCGACCTCAATAAAATTAAAGTGCAGAAGTGAATCATAGGGAACGAATATGAACAAGAACAAAGGTATTCATTCGGCAGAAGGTGCAAGACAATCACTCAATCAGTAACAACCAACGTAGAGCTAAGAAGGGGTAGGTCGTCGGGAAAATCTATCCTTCGCTCATCATCCACACACAGAAAAGTAGGGAATTAGGATATATAGGTCTATTAACACCGAAGTGATGCAGGAGCATCATTGGCAAGCGCGCATAGGCAGGACCACTCAGCATGTGGGAGTTCTTCTAGAACTTCAACGTTGGCAGTTGCATCCGATTTTGAAATCCACCTTAAGTCAGCACCAAAATTTACCTTTGGAGGCACGCTTGAACCAATGCAAAAATTTACCCTTTGAGGCATGTTTTGAAAATTACAAGAAGAGTAGGAGTTTCCATTACGGCTCTGGATTGATATTGGTCTAAGATAGCCCGTAGATTAAGTTTTAGAGTAGATAAGTAGGTAGGGAACACCCTAAAAATCCCCCTGAGTTAAATAGAGGTTTGGTACACCCAGATAGAGGTAGTTGTAATACAAAGGGAGAGTAGTCGTAAGAGAACTACGAGTTAGCAGGAGATCCCAGTTTTCAGTGATTGTAAATTGACTGTATTTTGTAACCATTTTGGCACTTGCGAATATACCAGAAGGAAAATTGATCCAAATACCTTGTGTGTGAACAATGTTTGAAATTTCCTATCATTCTTTTTTTATGAGCAAGTGAATTAATCAAGATAGGAGAGGATGGAACTGGGAATGTTAGTTTTTCCAGTTTCAATTGTTTCTCTTCATTTGAAGCTCTGCAAGGTGTGCATCGATCCTGAGAGGAACGCAAGGAGATCGGGAGGAATTTCTCTATGAGAAACCCCTTAGATATGAGTTATCGAGATCCCTTAGATGCAAGGAGTGCGTGGGAAATCAAAGTTTGCACTAGACGAAGCTCAGGAGGAATAAGACTTTAGAAAGTGTTATCGAGGTCCACGAACCCATTTCCCAGGAGAAGCGAAGGTCGAAACCTTTGGGTACTTATAAATTTTTTTAAGTCTGAGAGACTAAAATCTTAGGAGGAGGAGCGTTATTGACCATCATATCACGGTGGAGAATCAATGACCGTATGATTCGAGACAAGTGCACAAGCGTTAACATTGTGTACGTCTAGGAGGGAAAACCCACGAAGACTTGAACGGATGGTGGAGAACCTCGAAGAGGAACCACCAACATCCCGCAATCCGTTATATGAAGTGGAACTATGATCCAGATTTTATGAGTAGAACGAAATGACTACAGATTGTTACCAAATGCTTAACACAGAATAACAGAGATACAGTAAAACTTCTTTTTTATTCAATAAGGAAATAAGCTGAAACTGTAAAATGCAGTGGAAAACAAGCTTGTTGGAATGGTGGCGGCTTGTCTCTGAGAAGAGATGTGACGGCTGCGCTCATTCACAAAAATATGATTACAATGAGGCTCTCAAGGCCTTTTTACAATAAATAGGAGTTTCAAAAACCTTAAACATCCAAAAACCTAACCCTAGGAGATGAAGCACCAAAAGTCATGTGGGCCCCGTTTGGGTAAGTCAGTACATCAACTTCTCGGGGTCGTAACTTTTGCATACAATCTCCATTTTAGGTGTATGATAGCCCATTGGAAAGATCTATCTGAGGACTACAACAGTTGCACAAAATTTCATTATGAAATTTTACGACCGCAGCATACCCCAAAAAAACGTTGTTTAGGGCCTCAAAATGGCTCCGGAAGTTCAGGACCCAAAAAACTGCTAACAATAGTAAATTATCAAAATTGTTAGAAAGTTGTTTTGAGCCAGCTGGAAAAGGTGGGTGGCCACCGATATCCACCTAGATCAAACTGTGAGAAGGTTAACGACAAGGGCCTTTCAACGCCCAAAACTCAGGAGGGATAGTAGTCGTTGATCCCTAATAGATCTGGATTGTTGATCCATTTCATCATATTGGCTATCGTGAGTTGAGAGGACAAAGGTCCTTGACTCCCAAAACCCTAAATCACAAAATAGCGATTCGCTAAGACAAGATCAGGACCGTCGAATTTTTGGAGGCTTAGAGCCATTGATCTGTAGCGAGGGACTTTTTTGGCATTTCAGAAACCAAAGGAATGAACGAACTTCGTGAAGGGAGAAGTCACAAAAAGTGAAATGTCGAATGATTGCAATCATCGACCAAGGGGATATCTAGGTCGTAGATCCCGCGTCATCGTGATTTTGGCGTTCGTGACTTGGAGGAGTCAGATGGACCTTCATGGTAAAGCTTGTGGTCATGGGTGTGTGGTCACGTGAGCTAGGGAAAGGGAGGGGCTAACCTCCATTATCCATCATCGGGGTTTCGACACTTGGAGGAGCCAAGGAATCATTGTATTGGAAACCCTGGAGTCGCAAAATGCGATGTGCCTTTTAGGCTAAGCTCGTGGTCATGTCGGCGGTCACGTGGAGTGGAGGCTCGCACCTCGTGTTGGTTTTCTTGGGAAAAACACAGACAAGGGCCTATGGGATTGGAGACAGAGGTTCCATTTCGGAACCAGGAGAGCCATTCTAGCTCTGGAATCAAATATCTTGACTGGGAGGTCACGAATCCCTTAAGAGGGATAGGGGACCTGCATCAGGTACTATCATAGCCTAAATTCTTCATCTGTGTACTTCAGGCTAAGGAGAAAGAGAAAAGGGGGAGACAGAGAACTCGAAGTTGTACTCAGTGTGTGACAAGCATTCAACACAATACCACCAAGGAGATGAGGAGAGGCACCTTTAGCCAACCGTGATGTAAAGAGGGAGATGCGAGAACTTTGCGTCAGATTGGAAACAATGGAAGAAATGCAGAGAAGAGAACCTGACGTTGGAGACGTCAGTGATCCAGAAAGTGAAGAGGTTGAGGTAGAAGAAGTTGTAGGAGAGGAAGCTACAGAAGAATGTTTGTTGAGAGTAGTTTCCAGATTGGGAGGCAGAGCTAAGATAGAGGTTCCCATGTATGAGGGGAATCTAGATGATAAAGAACTATTGGATTGGATAATATCCATGGACAAACACTTTGACTATGAATATGTCGATGAGGAGAAGAAGGTGAAGCAGATAGTCACCAGGCTAAAAGGGCATGCAACACTATGGTGGGATGAACTGCAGGCTGAGAGGAGAAGTAAAGGAAAGCAGAGGATACAGAGTTGGGATAGAATGGTGGCCAAGCTGAAGGCTAATTTCATACCCAAGGACTATCAAATCAATCTGTTCAGGAAGCTACAGAAACTGAGACAGAAAGGGGTGACAATTAAGGAGTACACTAAGGAGCTCTATCGGTTGAACATCAGAGCTAGACAAAGGGAGAGAGATGAAGAAAAAGTTTCCAGATATATAAATGGCCTGAGATATGAAATCCAGGATGAGCTCAGTATGATGTCAGTAAGAACCGTGGAGGATTCTTATCAGTTTGCACTGAAGGTAGAGGAGAAGCTGACCAGAAAACAAAACCAGCGAGGAAGAGGTAAAATATCAATCCCAACCAAGAACAAGGGGTTTACCCATGACAGAGAGCACAAGCCTAAGGATGAGGCTAAGAAACCACACAATCACTCAGAATGAGGAGGAAGTTCCAGAGGAAGACAGGATGGTGGAAGAAACCCTTCTAGAGGAAGAGGCAGAGGAGGAATATGATGCTATGCCTATGGAAAGACAGGGCACATGTCTTGGTAATGTCTCAAGAAGAATAAGGAAGGAGGATAAGACCACATTTTAGAAGCACAACGAAGAGAGGTTGAAGCAGAAGGAGCATATGATGGAGCATCCCTAATGTTGAGAAAATTTCTCTTAAAACCAGAGGTAGAAATTGAAAAGACAGTGCAGAGAAACAATCTCTTTAGGACAACTTGCAAGACTAAGGAAAAAGTATGTAAGGTGATAATTGACAGTGGGATCACTTACAACCTAGTATCCATAGAGATGGTGGAGAAATTGGAGTTGAAGAAAACTACACATCCAAAGCCATATAAGGTCTCATGGTTGCAAAAAGGACACCAGGTAATGATTACTAAACAATGTTTGGTTGAGATTAAAATAGGAGGTTATAAAGATGAAATCCCATATGATGTAATTCCCATGGACATATGCCATATTCTATTGGGAAGACCATGGCAGTTTGACAGAAACGTCATTCATGATGGGAGGAAAAATACCTATAAATTGGAGAAGAATGGTAGAACAAATATGTTGTTTCCAATAGAGGAGAAGAGAATGAAAGAGGAAGCCAACACCAACATACTTCTCATGAGTGGGAAGGAACTCCTGAAATAGGTTAAGGAAGAGTAGGAGATGTAGTTTGCTATGGTAAGGAAACCCAAATTTATCCTTACAAGTATATAAATAGATGATTTTCCTAAAGAATTTCAGGAATTGTTGGATAATTTCGCTGATATAGTGGTGGATGAGTTGCCAAACTCATTGCCACCCATCAGGAGTATCAATCATCATATCGACTTGATACCAGGATAAAGTCTTCCAAACAAAGCAGCATATAGATTGACACCTCGAGAGAATGAGGAGGTGAAGAACCAAGTCCAAGAATTTCTAGACAAGGGTTTGGTCAGAGAGAGTTTGAGCCCATGTGCAGTACCAACTGTGTTGAACCCAAAGAAAGATGGAGGATGGAGAATGTGCATAGACTCGAGAGCCATCAACAAGATCACTATCAAGTATAGATTCCCTTTACTGAGAATGGATGATTTAATGGATATCTTAAGTGGAGAAAATTTCTTTTCTAAGATAGATCTGAAAAGTGGATATCACCAGATCAGGATGAGAGAAGGTGATGAATGGAAAACAACCTTTAAGACAAATGAAGGTCTGTATGAGTGGTTGGTTATGCCATTTGGCTTAACAAATGCCTCGATCACTTTTATGAGGTTGATGAATGAAATTTTGAAATATTTCATTGGCAAATTTGTGGTTGTATATCTGGACAATATATTGATCTTTATCAAGACTAAAGAGGAGCATTTGACGCACCTAACACTAGTGATGAGAAGGCTACAATAGGAGAAGTTGTTGATAAATATGAAGAAGTCATCTTTTATGAATACATAAATCATTTACTTGGGTTTTGTGATCTCTTCAAATGAACTGAAGATGGATCCAGAGAAGGTGAAAGCGATCAGAGAATGGTTGTCACCAAGAAGCATGTTCGAGGTAAGGAGATTCCATGGATTAGCGATATTCTATAGGAAGTTCATCAGAGACTTCAGTGGAATTTGTGCACCCATGCTGGATACAGTGAAGAAGAAACACAAGTCATTTAAGTGGACAGAACCCCCGATTCTGGTCTAAAGGAGAAGATAACAGAACCCTAGATTTTGGTCTTGTCGATTTTGAAAAGACATTTCAGGTAAGATGTGATGCAAGTGGAGTTGCAATAGGAGCATTTTTGAGTCAAGATAACAAACATGTTTCCTATTTCAGTGAGAAGTTGAACAATCCCAAGACGAATTACTCCACATATGACAAGGATTTTTATGCCATAATTCAAGCCTTGAAGAAGTGGAGACATTATCTTGTCCCACTGGAATTTGTCTTTTACAGTGATAACCAAGCCTTACAATTCATAACCAGGCAGGAAAAATTCAATCAAAGGCATGTGAAATGGGTTACATTTATGCATAATTTTACTTTTGTCATAAAACATATTGTTGGAAATGATAACAAGGTTGTTGATGCAGTAAGCAGGAGATGTCTAAATCTGCAGGAATTCCAGGTGAAGACCTTGGGATTTGAACACCTTAAGGATATGTATTGTGATGATACAGACTTCAAGGAAGCATATGAAGCATGTAAAAACCATGTATTGAGAGATAGAAGTCAATGGACATAGTACATGATTCAAGAAGGACTACTGTTCAGAGAAAGTCAGTTGTGCATACCAAGATGCTCAATGAGGGATAATCTTCTGAAGGAGAAGCACAATGGAGGATTGGCTAGACATTTCGGCCATGATAAAACGTTTGCACAGTTGAGAAGTTCATACTATTGGCCAGGTATGAGAACAGAGGTGATAAAATTTGTGAACAGATGTATAATTTGACAACATGCAAAGGGGAAAAGACAGAACACTAGATTGTATCAACCATTTCCAATACCAGAGAGGCATTAGGATGCAATAAGCATGGATTTTGTGTTGGGATTGCCAAAGACATGAAGGGGATTTGATTCCATATTTGTGGTAGTGGATAGGTTTTCAAATATGGCACATTTCATCCCATGCCAGAAGACCAGTGATACACCACATGTTACAAATCTGTTTTTCAAAGAAGTTGTGAGACTTCAAGGCCTACCCAGGAGCATTGTCTAGGACAGAGGCACTAAATTTGTTGGTCACTTTTGGAGGACGTTTTGGAAGAATATGGGGACATATTTGTCCTTCAACTCAACTTATCACCCTCAAACAGATGGAAATACTAAGGTTGTAAACAAAATTTTGAGAAATTTAATGAGGATTTTAGTCACGGAGCATCATAATCAGTGGGATCAGATTCTGCCACAAGCAGAATTTTCCTACAATGACTCATCAAACAGGAGTACTAGAAGGATCCCATTCCAAATACTATATGGAATGCAACCCAGGGGAGTGTCTAAGTTGAGAGACTTGGAACAAGGTGAGATCAGAAGCGCTGGAGAAAAATATTTTGTTGCTAAAATGCAGAAACTCCATAGCCATATCAAAGAACAATTGTAGAGTTATAACCAAAAATACAAGCACAGAGCTGATCAACATCACAGGGAACTTCAATTTGAAGTAGGAGATCAGGTTTTGGCACATATCAGAAGGAAAGGTTCCCTAGGGTAACATATACCAAGTTGAATATGAAGAAGATAGGACCCTGTAAGATCTTAAGGAAGTTTGATGAAAACGCCTATGAGATCAAGCTGCTAGATGCTGTGGGAATTTCGACCATATTCAATGTTGCAGACCTGTATCCTTATAGGAATATGACACAAAAGGATCAGAAGATCAAGGAAAAATTCAATGGGAGAAACAGATGCCTGTGGCAGAAAAGCCACAGATGGAGAAAATTCTGGATCCGAGGATTGGCAAAAAGACCAAAAGGAAAACCTATTTTGAATATATGCTCAAATGGAAAGGACACCCAATTGAAGATGCCAGTTGGGAAAATGAAGTTGCCATCCAGAAGCTGGGAAAATTAGTGAAGGAGCTCATGGACAGGAGTCCATGAATTTTTTTCAAGGGGAGTATGATGCAGGAGCATCGTTAGCAAGCGCATAGAGGCAGGACCACTCAGCACGTGGGAGTTCTTCCAAAACTTCAACGTTGGCAGTTGCAGTTGATTTTGAAATCTGCCTTAACTCGGCTCTGAAATTTACCTTTGGAGACACGCTTGAACCAGTGTCAAAATTTACACTTTGAGGCATGTTTTGAAAATCGCAAGTGAAGCATGAGTTTCCATTACGGCTCTGGATTGAGACTGGTCTAAGATAGCCATTAGATTAAGTTTTAGAGTAGATAAGTAGGGAGCGGACACCCTAATAATCCCTGTGAGTTAAATAGAGGTTTGGTATGCCTAGATAGAGGTAGTTGTAATACAGAGGGAGAGTAGTCGTAAGAGAATTACGAGTTAACAGGAGATCCCAGTTTTCAGTGATTGTAAATTGAATGTATTTTGTAGCCATTTTGGCACTTGTGAATATAACAGAAGGAAAATTGATCCAAATACCTTGTGTGTGAACAATGTTTGAAATTTGTTGTCATTCTATTTTTATGAGCAAGTGAATTAATCAAGATAGGAGAGGATGGAACTAGGAATGTTAGTTTTTCCAGTTTCAATTGTTTCTCTTCATTTGAAGCTCTCCAATGTGTGCATCGAGCCTAATAGGAATGCAAGGAGATCGGGAGGAATTTCTCTATGAGAAACCCCTTGGATCTGAGTTATCGAGATCCCTTAGATGCAAGGAGTGCGTGGGGAATCAAAGTCTACACCAGACGAAGCTTAGGAGGAATAAAACTTCAGAAAGTGTTATCGAGGTCCAGTAACCCATTTCCCTGGAGAAGAAAAGGTCGAAACCTTCGGGGACTTAAAAAAAATTCTAAGTCTGAGAGACTAAAATCTCAGGAGGAGGAGCGTTATTGACCATAAGATCATGGTGGAGAATCAGTGACCATCTGATTCGAGACAAGTGTGCAAGCATTGTTGCATACGTCTAGGAGAGAAAACCCACGAAGACTTGAACAGATGGTGGAGAGCCTCGAAGAGGAGCTACTGACATCCCGTAGGCTGTTGGATGAAGTGGAATTGCGAGAAGGTTAATGACAAGGGCCTTTCAACACCCAAAACTTAGGAGGGATAGAAACCATCAATCCCTAATAGATCTAGAGCCTTGGTCCATTTCGTGATATCGGCTATCGCGAGTTGGGAGGGAAGAAGTCCTTGACTCCTAGAACCTCGAATCACGAAATAGTGATACGCCAAGACAATATCAGGACCATCGGATCTTCGGAGGCTTAGAGTAGTTGATCTGTAGAGAGGGAGTGTTTCATCATTTCGGCAACCAGAGCAATGAACAGACTTTGTGAAGGGCGAAGTTGTGAAACGCCGAAAGATCGCAATTGTCGGCCAAGGGGAGATCTGGGTTGTAGATCCTGTGTCATCGTGATTTCGACGTTCGTGACTTAGAGGAGTCAGACGCACCTTCATGATAAATCTTGTGGTCACATGAGCTGGGGAAAGGGAGGGGATAACCTCCGTTAGCCTTCATCGGGGTTTCGAGACTTGGAGGAGTCAAGGACTCGTTGTATTGGAAACCCCGGAGTCACGAAATGCAACACGCCTTTTAGGCTAAGCCCGTGGTCACGTCGACGATCACATGGAGTGGAGACTCGTGCCTCGTGTTGGTTTGCATGGGAAAAATGTAGACAAGGGCCTGTGGGCTTCGAGACAAAGGTTCCAATTTGGAACTAGGAGAGTCGTTCTGACTTCGGAATCAGAGATCCTGATCAGGAGGTCATGCAGCCCTTAGGAGGGATAAAGGACTTGCATCACGAAGTGACGACCGTCAATACGACTCCTGGCCGACCGCTCATGCATGGAATGATGATCCAGGGATGAGGATGAAGTAAAAAGCACAACTCTTCACAACAAATCAATAAAACTAATAGGACAGTCACAAAAATCTGGGATCAATGGCCAAGGGAATTGAGTCAAGCAGCAAGCTTAAGGCTAAGGTGAATTTAAGTTCTCAATTAAAAAGATATGTAAAACGCTTATTTACACAATTAAAAGTACAAAAATGAAAGCGTAAGATCAATAATAATCTACCATGCAAAATAAATCGTGTGTACTATAGCCCAAGGTGATACCTTCCGAGTCATTGTCCCGTGCAACTCCCACTTGTCGACTGTTGTGACTTCACCGATACCTCCCAGCCAATGCTAGGGGTACTCTTCTTCCCCCTTAGCCCCCCAAGCTACAAAAGGGCCACGCACAATAAACTAGATAACAGCTAGCTCCTAGCTCACCTCGCAAGGCCGAGCTACCACTCCTCACCGAGCTAGATATCCCAACTCCCACAAGATAATTCAGTCAAGTCTAAAATTCTGCAGCGTAACATTACGCATAACAGAAGAGATCCATCCCTCTCCTCCTCCCTCCTTTATATAGAGTTTCTAAGTCATTTTCTTTCCCAATTTCCCATTTAATTTAATGTTCAAAAATTTAATTCAGAAAAATACTCCTCATACATGTGTCACCCATCCCCTTCGTTGCACCAGAAATTAATTTCATTAATTATTTAATTACTCCTATTTCCCTCACCCACCTAAAATCATTCCTAGAATCGCTCCTAGAGGTCCCCTTATTCCCTTACACACTTTAATGACTTACCCCCTTACTAATTTACTATTTGAGTTCAATTTAGAAAGTTCTTAAAGGAAATATTCCTTCCTAAGTTAATCATTCTTCTTTTTCCTTATGTTTCCCTTTCTCTTTATGTTTCCCCCTTTTTCC
>ML782318.1:560359-578001 GCA_009831015.1 Picea engelmannii | reverse complement strand
GTCAATGCCCTAACCTTAGATGACTATTGGGTTATGTTAAGTATCAGGCCACTAGGAGGAGAAGGGGCTCCATTCTATGTTATTGTATTTTTACCCATAACAAGGAAAAACAACTATGAGTGGGAAAATTAGAGAGCACAATAGAGGAGGTAATTTTCTGTAGCATCCTAACAGGCCATAGGTCCTAGGTAATTCTATAAAGATCAGTTCCTTCTCCTTTATACTTGAATTATTTCCATACTAGAGAAAAAAAGCAAAGAAACCTCACCATATAGTTGGGTTTTTTCCCATAAGGGTTTCCCAGAGAAAATATTTATGTGATTTTTTGGATGGCGTGAGATTGTATTTTACTATTCTCTATTTTCTTCATTTTACCTATTTCATGCATACGAAGAAAATCATTAACTAAATATCGTGGAATCTAAAGGAATTTAACCTTCATAGAGTAGATTTTAGTTTTATTTATCATATATGTTACGACAAACTGTTCCAGTGGAATATCCATGACATTTTACAGATCATATTGGTATCAGAGATGGTTTTCTTTGGGTATTTATGTGAAGTTGTAGGATCTAGGAATCAAATCAAAGAGAAGTCGTAGAAACCCTAGCAATGGTAGACGAGTCTATTCATAACAACCCTTGAGATCCAACATAAGAGATATTTGAGAGGTTGGAAGCACGGGTCTCCAATATCAACCACAATATGAACCTCCTCATGGAATCTCTAGCAAAAAATCTTAGATTGTTCAGAGAGGTTGGAGCCTCCAATTCACAAATCAAATTAGAGGGGAAATCGAGAGATAATGAAGACCCTAAAAAGGAGTTGTGGAAAGAACCCAAAAAAAAGAAATTGAGTTTAAGTGTTGTTAACACTTCAAAATCCCTATTCAATATGGAAGCGAACATGGACATAAATCCATACCATGGTGATATCTATGCATTAAAATTGAATCACTGGTTGCAACAACTAGAATTTTATTTTAGCATTCACCATATAGATGAAGATAAAAATATTTCATTTGATAGATTGAAGTTAGAGGGCCATGCTTTAAATTGGTGGGAAATCCATACATAAACACTTAGGCCAGAGGGTGATCCACTAGTAACTAGGTGTGAGGAATTCAAAACCCTCTTCAAGTCCCAATTCTACCCTATCAGGTATGTATAGGACCAATGGATTTGGTGGCACTACTTTAGGCAGAGGTAGGATCATAGTGTACAAGAGTACACCATTGAGTTCACTAATATGGTCATCATGCTGGGTATCTCTCCCAAGAACCCAAATTTACTCCTCAAGTATATGATGGTTTTACATAGTCATACATGAAAGTAGGTGATGCTCTTCAAGCCAAGGACAATGGATGAGGCATATGTATAGGCAGAGTACTTGGAAAACATAAGACAAAAGAAGGGGAAACCAAGTGGTTCCAAGTAGAAAGAGAACCAATGATATTCCAAGGAGGGGAAGAACAAGTGGAAAGGGGGAAAAGATAAGAAGAAAAAAACCACTACACATCAGTGCAAAGATCCTAGGAACCATTTCAATCATTGCATCATTGATGTCCAAAGTAAGGAAAATCTTTGGAAATTACATCGTGAGATGAACCTGAAGAACCAAAAGAAGGATGGAAAGAAAAAGAACCTTCTAGCTATATATTCGAGCAATTAGGTTGAAAGTAGCTTTGATGTGGATGAAAGTATTGTTTTCACATTTTTGTAAAAGGAGGTGAATATGAGTAGCCTTCATCACAAGGAAGAGAAGGAGGAAAATTTTGTATGGTCCAAACCTTACTATGGAGACATCGTCATCACGAGATCCATTTGAGGCATCAAACAACACTTTTGTATGGTTCAATCCTTACTATGAAGCCACCGTCTATATTCTACACATTTTTACCTTTCCAATGGTTCAGGAATCACCTTAATCAGAGTTTGTATGTGAAATTTATGCTTCCCGTAAGTTTACATATTGTATTGATCACCATGGTGTGAGTGAACGCCACATCAACCTCCATTACTTAAATGTGTGGGGATATCCACGTAGTGTATTTTCTAGGAACATTCTAGAAGGTACAAACCTGATCACTAATTGAGGGTTGATGATCTAGGTGGATCTTGGTGTCCATCTACCTTTTCCACTAAATCAATGTCTTCAAGCTTGTGGTTTTGATAAACCATGATATTCACCCTTTTGATGGGGAATGTAATGTAATTCCACCTTCATTTATTAATTTCAAACATCATGTAATGATTTCTTTGTGGTGTTATGTACATTCCTACAACATAGCATTACTGTACTAGATCCCATTAGAACTCCACAGTTAAGTGCACTCAGGTTAGAGTAGTACTGGGATAGGTGACCACCCGAGAAGTTCTAGTGTTTCAAATGACTATGACATTTTGTAAAATTAGACCAATTTATCCCACATTCATCATGGGAATTATTCTCCTCTCACTCTCTCATATACAATTAAGGGCTTATCATGCAATGGAGTGTGATGTAAATCTTGTCACAAATGAAGCATAACCAACATTTGTTTTTCTGAGATAAGATACCACCATTCTAGTGAGTTTTTGTTCTATAATGTTTTTCTATTTTATTCATTAATAGAAGTTGGGTTTCACTGTATTTATGTGTTATCTTCTATATTTTGATTTTCATATCACTTCGTTCTCAGTATAATCTAAATCAGTGGTATCAGAGCATTTTTCTCCTTGTCATTTCTCAGAGCATGTACCTGACGAGGTCATGGTATAGAGAGTTGGGTATTGAGCTATTTTCTCTTGAGGAAAACCACTCTCTCCATCCCAAGAGACATCCCATGGGGAAAGAAAAGAGAGATGAAAGAGTATCAGATCCTTTCAAGACATTGCTCAAGGAATCCCTCATGTGATAGAGGAATGAGATGATGGACAACTTTGCTTAGATCCTTCAACGAATACCATTGGTGGCCAAGGAAACTTTGACAAGCAACCATTTTGAAGGTGAGACACCCTTCAAGGTACAAGTCAATTTTTATATCCCATTATTTGAAGGCTATATAGATGCATATTCTCTAGAAAAGTGGTTGAATCTGCCAAAAGGTTATTACTCTATCCAAAAATTTTCTGAGAGTGAAAATATGTCTGTCGCACTCCTTAAATCCCTTCCCCATGTTAGAAATTGGTGGGAAGGTTAGTAGGAGAGGTACACCATGAATGAATCTATGCCATTCGAGAGAGAACCCACTTGGATGACCTTTGAATATTCCCTCAAGGAGTTCTACCATGTCAGAAACTATGATGACTAGTACATGCGATGGACGACTCTATGTCCGAAAATAGACCAAATGATGCTGAAGTACACTAACATATTTCATACTTTACACTCAAAATGGGCATCAATGATTCCAAGAGGCACCTGGTTTTTAAGTACTGTAGTGGTCTACACAAGTACATCCACATAGAGATGGATTTCTTGGACATCTCCTCACTGGGAGCTTCTTATTGATATGCAGTAAAAAATTGAGCAAAAATTCAAGTAGCAGACTAAGTAGGAGCTTGGGTTTGAAAATATGCCACAATAGAAGCATGGAAAAGGAAACCCTAACTCACAGAATGAAGGATAAATTAAGGAAGGCCAACCTCAAGATCTAGTCCAAGACATAGGCAAAGAAGGGTAACAAGTAGTCTAAGAAAGACACCGAAAAGTGGTGTGAATTCCAAAAAATCCCCTAGTACAATACCGATGAATGTCACTCGAAACAATCATTGGTGGACGAGCTCATAGAAAAAGAATCAGAACTTGTTGGATGTAGGCCAAATCAGAAAGAAAGGCTATTTTGGAAGAGAAGCATGCAAGAGGAAAAAGACAACTGGAAGGAAAAGAAGCACACACGCATGCATGGAAGACCTAACGACACTAGGGTTAGGGTTTTTGTAATACATTGTAATGGCTGGTGAGCCGAAGATATAAATAAGTAGTACTTAGGAGGGATACATATAGAAAGATATATATACATAAGGAGATAAAGGGGGAGACATAAAATAAGAGAGGGACCGAGAGGAAGAGAATTTTAAGGACTGTGTAAGTCATTAAGATGGTAAGGTAGTGAAGGCATGAAATACTCAATCCTATGGGTTAGATCACAGGCTGAGGAAACTAGTGTGATCTAGTCAGCCTCGCAGGGATCAAGGAGCCTGTGGTAGAGAAGAAGAACTAATATTGTAACCACGCATTGTGTGGGAGATTTCCAAACTATAATTAAATCCTGAGAGACAGATCTTTGTTGACGTAGCCTAGGAGGGGGTGAACCATGGTAACACCATGTCATGTGACTAAATGAATGTATCTTTATGTTTTATTACTTGATGAATGTTGAATGAATGACGTAGTTAAGTAGATCTGGTATTTCGAATGCATGCATAGAATCATTGTTATAACAAGATGTTAAATGGACTGAATAAAAGTTACGGTGCACAAACATAGATCTTGCTCAATCCTAGGTTGCAAACATCTGAGTATTGCAGCCACCCATAGAGCTATCTTGGGTGAGACCGCGCAGTGCACTCCGTGTACTGCGTTGCCTTTTGGGTTACCAGAGGGGATGATAGTATTTAAGGGATTTTGTTGGGAAGCTTCTCAGTTCTGAACTAGGGACAATCTATAATGGTTGATGAGGATCATAATCCCTCAAGACCAGTAAGAGTAAATAGATAAAGGGAAAAAACAACAAATGGTTTCGTTGTCAGTTGATGGGAAGACAATGGGATTGAGCATATGAGATCTGTTGAAGAAGCGTCAAAAGAATACAGGATCGGATGACAAAAAGGTGAAATAATGTGAATATAAAAGGAGATGTTGAGACCATGGAATCCCATGAAAGAAGAGATAGAGAGATAGTTGAAGACAAAGGATCTAGAGTTTGCACAAAATTATAACAAAAACCCAAAGTTAACACCGCACAAAATGGACAAGTACGTATTCACCAACTTGCATGAAGTATTTTTTTGTGATTTCCCACACATATTGCAGGAGTGGATCAAAATATTGAAAGACAACAATCCTACAAATCAGATTAGACAACTAGATTGGAATCCTGAAGAGATCGAGTAGCTACAACAAGTTGATAATTATAATTTTATGCACGCAGTAGATTTCTGGCTAGACAACATTATTGTCGGATTTATCACAGAGTTTGCAGTAGATACAACAAAGTCGTACAATGCAACTGAACAAGAATTATTGAAAGGACCTCAAGGTAGGTACATCAGATCATTATATACTTCCATTAATATATGTATATATAACAAAGGTGTAATGAAAATGGAATCAAACAGCTAAACTTCCTTGAGTGCATGGGGGAAGGGGGGAAGCACTGACAAGAAAAGGAGAAATGGAAGGAGAAGGGGATAAAGGAAAGAAGGAGGATGCCTTGGACCCAATTATTATGGACGACAATGAGATCAAGAGGATCATGGTGACAACTGG
This sequence comes from Picea engelmannii, assembly GCA_009831015.1. Lineage (NCBI taxonomy): Eukaryota > Viridiplantae > Streptophyta > Pinopsida > Pinales > Pinaceae > Picea > Picea engelmannii. The sequence continues at coordinate 572,529 of ML782318.1, read as the reverse complement.
AAAGACGTGCAGTGGAGTACCTTACCAATATAAGGTGAACACCAAGAAGAGAGTTGTAGGCACGAGGGAAGTCTTGGCAAGTGATTAAGAGGAGGTAGAGGATCTCCTGGATATGGATCATATTGAGGAAATCCTGCACGCGACATACGAGAGGAAGACGAGAGGAGGAAGATGAGAGGTCCAAGAGTGGAAGTAGAAGGGAACACTCCTATCCATAATAGTGTCAGTGTGGAACCCATAAACCCATGTTGGACTAATACACCAAGGAGAAAACCATCGTTTAGAAAACCGAATTTTGGGAAAAGGAAGGCAACAAGAAGTACATATACATAAGGAACAACAACTAGGGGAGCCAGTTCAGGAAACAATAGTCATGTATCTACACCGAGCGGAGGTAGTAGTTGAACATTCAAAATGGTGGGACATGATCCAATCATCAGGTTACCAGAATTCAAAGGAGAAGCGTCAGAGGACCCGAAAAAGCACTTGTTTATCTATGAAAAGATTCAGGAAGAAAAATAGATCATGGACGAGGACACTAAGCTTGCACAGTTAGCTATCACATTAAGAGAACGCGCACCGGATTGGTATATGAGTTTAGCTACAAACAATCCGCTAGGGACAACCAAAATGATTGGAGATATCAAGAAGCTGCTGATAAATGAGTTCCAAAAGTCGAGTTCAAAGGATCAATACATGAACGAGATGATAGAGATCAAACAAAAACTGGGAGAATCTGTATGGGAGATTGACTAGATATTCAAACGACTAAAGGGGAAGCTAAATAGGCAACATAGGCACCTGATATGCGACATAGGAACCTGCTTGTCAATTCACTATTGCCACACTTGAAATATCCACTGCGACAAGAACATTTTCAGATGTAGGCAGAGGCTCTGTAGGCATCCCTACAACTGGAAGAGAGCTAATATTAGAAGACATATCTAGCCATCGAGGAGATGAAGGAATATATGAATAATTTAACATTCCAGCTAAACCAAAATAAGAACAAGTACAAAAGAGAAGTCGTTTTGTGTACCACATGTAAGGAAAAAGGACACCATAAGAATGGATGCCCAACATTTGCGTAGTACATGGCAGCAGGAGTGCCAAATCCATTACCAAAAGGAGGAATATGGTGCAAGATCTGTAAGAAATAGGGTCACAATCTCTACCACTTCCCAATGATGCAGAAGTACCAGACAATACCAAAGAGATCGTATTGAAACTTTTTCAATTCAGTAGGCCATGATAAAAAATATTGCATAACCATGTAGTTGATGAGGGAAAGAACATCAGATGCATATAGGGTGCATTAAAAAATGATGACTTGGAAAGCCACACCCTAGTTTAACCAGGTACCAGTACCGTACAACACCGTGCAACAAACTTGTAACACCGTGTAGTCACACTATAATACCATGTAGTATAACCAGACACCTCAGTATAATGCATCGCGAGGGGATTGAGCTGGATACAGAGGTAGAGGATGAGCAAGAGAAGGCTTTGGAAGAGGCATAAGACCATTGGTATGTCACAATTGTCAACAACCAGAACACTACGCAAGAGAATGTCCACTTTCACCCGTGACCTGTATGTATTGTTGCGCATCAGATCATGACACAGAAGAATGCCCAGCACAATTGGGGAAGATCCAAGAAAAGAGGAATCAGAACAATCAAAATTTTCAGTGGATTTCAGCAGAAGCAAGGGATGAAGGAAGAAACATAGACATAGTTACATGGGGAGGAGCTAAAATAGGAAACGACGCAGTATGACAAGACACAACACAACACCAATGGGTGAAGAATAATGTTGAACCAAGGAAGCAATTTGACACGCATAATGAGAAGGAGATATTCAAGCAAGCCAGAAAAGAATTTTTGAAGTCAGACATTGCGTCGACATCAACAGTGCAACAAAGTAAGGAAGCACTAGAGTACGAGATGCCTCCATCGTTGGATCACACCAAAGAAACACAACCCCTGGGACAAGTAAGTATGATTAAAGGCTTTTTGCAATCATGTGTAAAACTACTAAACGATACATCCTCTGTTAAAGTATTACAAAACATGCTAGAAAGATCAATCTTAGAAGCAAAAGGAAAGTTAGAACATAAAACAATCAATCACCTACATACAAGGAGGAGAACAAGTAGAGAGTTCAGGTTGAATGCCAACATTGCAAATTTCAACATGGGCGATATTATACTAGATTTAGGATCCAAAGTCAATGTATTACCCAAGAAGACATGGAAATGTATGGGAGATTCCACATTAGGATATTCATCGGTTCAACTGAAACTAGCAAATCAACACAGAGTTCTACCAATTGGAAGACTAAAAGGATTTATAGTAGAACTGGATGGAGTGTGTACTAAATCCGACTTCGAAGTAATCGAGATAGTGGATGACACAACACCTTATCCAACATTGCTTGGCTTGGATTGGTTGTTTTATAACCATACCATAATCAACTTAAAGACGTGTAAAATGACCTTCGAGTCAGGAGAATACAGAGTCATTGTGCCATTGGACCCATTAGAAGGGGAAATGTTCATAGAGCCTACTTGCTTGGACCTGGAGGAAATTAACCAATTGTACAGAAAAACTGCACAAGATGAGGATTGCGTAAACCTAAATGTAGATGGGGTACTCAGTTGGCGAAGTATCACCTCATGTGCATTAGACTCAGATACATGCTTAGAAAATTGGCAGCAAAGGTTACACAAAGTCTCCAGCTTCCATGGGTAGGTACGGAGATAAGGGAACTGCTCAACTTCCATGGGGTGAACGACCTAGAAACATTCTTAACACTGTACAAAGATGAAGTGTTAAAAAATCAGAGGCTCTTAGCCCTAGATATAGCACTCAAGGAAACACCTGCGAGATGGTGGGGTGCACACAAAGAAACAGTCAAGGACTGGTACCAATGTAAGCGATTACTGCACATTAGGTTTTGTGCAGAATAAGGAAGCAACCAATGATAGGAATATTATAGACAGAGGTAACCAGCATAATGCTTGGAAAAGTGCATAGCACTGTGGAAAATGACACCACTGAAGGAATGGCGTCACCATTTCGTGCACACGTTAGAGGGAATCCTAGTAAATTGGTATATAGACCAAGAAATATGCAAAGGAACTATGATATGTATGGTACTACAACAGAACTTCACAGTCACTTTCTCATTTGAGAATGAGAACCCCAACATAGACACAACACTTAAAAAAATAAGAGGGGTGATATTCATTAAGGAACAAAAAGTTGAACTAACAATAGAAGGACAACAACAAAACAAACAGACAATGAAAGAACTACTATCATGCTACCATGTGCAGGAAGAAGTACCAGATGAAGATGACCCGTGCGATATTAAGATTGAGGAAGTTGAAGGAGAGAGAGGTGTGGAAGGTCCACCTCTTGAATAAGAAGTAATTTTTGCATCGATCAAGGTGAAGAAAGTCAACATCAGGACAATTGAGAATCCGAAAATGGCAAACATTGGAGACCATTGGGATGAGAAAATAGTGGGAAGTATAAAAAAGTTACTGCACGAGTACAACAACCTGTTCCCAACAACATTCACAAAAATGAATGGAATAGCAGGAGATCTATGAGAAATGAAGATATCGCTCAGAGTTGAGGCAATACTAATTAGAAAATGACCATACAGACTAAACCCGATATATAAGCAAAAATTCAAAGCTGAGATCGATAGGATGTTGGAGGCTAGAATCATAGAACTTATAGAGGAATCCGAATGGATAAGCCCAATGGTAGTTCAAGAGAAGAAACAAGGAGGAATAAGAATATGTGTCGAGTTGAGGAAGTTGAATGATGTGTGCCTACATGACCCATTCCCTACCATGTTCATAGATGAAGTCCTGGAGAATGTAGGAGGATAGGAAGCTTATTCATTCACCGACGGGTTCTCAAGATACCATCAGATCAAGATAGCACCAGAAGATAAATACATGACCACTTTTGCCACTGAATGGGGATCCTACCAGTATATAGTCATGCTATTTGGATTGAATAATGCACCAACAATATTTTCCAGAGTAGTCATAACTACATTTAAAGAATTTATCCACTAGTTTCTAGAGGTATATATGGATGATTGGATAGTCTATAGTCTGTTGAAAGACCATGTAGATGTCTTGTAGCTGATGTTAGTGTTTAAATATTGTAAATGCAAAGAGTATTCTATTTATTATTGATGTATTATTCATTAAATCAATCCCCTTTTGTGGATTGATCATGTCGGGTATTGTAAATGACCAAATCCCCTTTTGCAGATTGGTCAAACCCTAATTGTAATAGGCAGAATGAGAAGTTAGCCCCCACAATATATTAAAGTGGTTATAACCACCCAGAATGAGAAGTCGGCCCTACCATTGAAAATACACCTCAGTTCACACCTGCTAGATTGTATAAATAAGAGAGGCCAGTGCCTCATTTGTTCACTCACTCACTTGATGATCAGAGTGCAAGTTTGGAGCTGGAGTTGGAGAAGAGGAGAGAGAGAGAGACACACACTACTTGGGAGAGGAATTTCTGTCTTGTTTGGTTTATTCTCTTGGCATTGTATTGGATATCTATATTAAGGAAGTTTTTGTTGGGTTTTCTCCCCCATGAGGGTTTCCCAGGATAAATGACGTGTCTCTTGTGATTGTGTATTTCTTAGTGATCCTATCTATGCTATGGTTATCTATTGAATTGAAAAGAAACCTAATAATAGCTTAAACATTAACATGGTATCAGACATAAGTTAAAGAGAGCATCTTTCACAAGAAGAAGAAAAACATCAATGTTGTCGTATATGAAAATTAGGGATTTTTATTGAAGAATATTTTCAGCCTCAAAACCATCTAGAAAAGTGTGCCCTAACCCAAGGAACTCTTTGGAACCTTCAGTGCACCATTTCAATGGGTAGATCTCTCGAAAAGTGAAACCCTAGTTTTCACAAAGTACCAGAAAACCAGAAGTACCAAAGTATCAGAAGTACCAAAAAACTAGAAGCACCAGTCTAGAAATCCGTTAGTCAAGTTTGAGGGGGTAAAATTTTAATTTTCAGAAATTTGACTGCACCATCTTACTCACCTCATCCCAGCGCATCTATCCCTTGGATCTAAATTTCAAAATTTGAAGTTTGAAAAATTAGGGTTTCCTCATAAAACCCTAAGTTGTAGTTGTAGTTGCAGTTTTAGAATCAGTTGCAGTATCAGTTGAAGTATCAGTTGTAGTACCAGTTGCAGTCACCCCTGAAGTTCTTAAGAGTTGGTAATTATTACCGCTGCTACCATATGGTTCCACTACCTGCAAATGCTATCTGAGGTATGTAGTCACATATGTTTAAAATTGTTAAGCTTTAAAGGGTATTTGCAGGAGAAGGAATCTCTTGCCATAGAACCAGAAGGATCTCAATATCCAACACATTCAGAGGAATAATACGACCCAGGTTTGATTATTCTGATATGCATCTATTTGTTATGACATTATTGCATGTTGAAGCTATGACCATCATACTAACCTTTGGTCAAAATTAAAGTCAAGGTATTAGATGGATTAAAGTTGAGATCATATAAGAGTTTACTCTCTAACCCAACCTTCTGTCAAGATAGCATATTGTCTTAGTACAAGAATACAGGTTGAAGAAACCACTTGTCATCTTGAGTGAAGGAGACTTGGAAGAAAAGAAACACACTCATTCTTGAGGACAAGGCTCCAAGTTCCAAGTTTGATTAATTAAGTTGATAAGATTCAAAGTTGAACTTGACAAGTTGATGACTGCCCCTTTACAAGTAAACACTATAGTTGAGATAGCAGTCCTTGAAAAGTATTATACTTGGTAGCATGTGAGCATATTGAGATAAATTCTTAATGTAATTATTTTCCTGATACAACTAACATCGCTTCTAGGAGAAACCTCTTGTGTTAGTTCCAGGTTGCCATGGAGGAATGTTTGATCACAACATTATAAGAGTGTTGACCTCATTGCGTATTGTATTTCTTACTTTTTATATTTTTCTTTAGACAGGTCACAAGTGATAGCTCTAAAGGAGCTACTGTGATTATTATTCGTGTCTTTGTTTTATCTACTATTATCAAAAGAGTATTATTCTTGCTTTCTGTTTTGTTGACCTTATTTCAGGTCACAGGTAATAATCATGAGGAAGCTATAGTGAAGGTTGCAGAAGGCAACATATTAGATGAGACATGAAGCATACTATGTACATGACCATATACATTCATGTACCAAAGAAGATGAAGAAGAAGCTATCTTTTGAGATTCAGAGTATCTCATATGAAGATTGATTGTACGGAGTAGAAGGCTCCAAAGATGACCAAACATTAGAACAAAAACTCACAGCAGAATTGTTCAAAGGTTAATGAAGCCACCTTGACGGGAAGCAGAAATCGTTTGAAGCCTGACTCTATGTTTCATATTTAGACTTGGTATTCAACACCAAGTATACCCTGTAAGAGATGATGAAGTCCTTGTAGACTCAGAAGAAATCGAGAGTAAGCCTGATCTCATAAAGGATCATATGAAGAGACAACTTCCAGGACTGGGAGACAGATGCCATGAGAAGACTATATCGTAGCTTCAGAAACTTCTAGGAGATATGAAATCTCCTGGGAAGATTCCCGTGTTTCAATAACAGAGAAAGAAGCCAATTAGAAAGACTAGGATATGGATTCTTCTGTGAGACTAGAAGAGAAGTTAGTATTGACTTATAATATTGATCTATACAGATCAAGCATGTTGCAAATGTACAAAGCTTGATGTGTGTCTAGAGGATTCTCCCAGCAAGAGGGAGAAGACTATGACGAGACACTTACTGCAGTAATTGAAGAAATAGTTCCAATATTTATGAAGACAACTAGAACAGACATGATTCATTTATAGTATGAGATGCAGGGGGAGAAATCCCCATATTTAAATTTTAGTGGAAGTTGGTGCATTAAATTAGTTTTCTCATGGAGACATGACTACAATAAAAGATAGAGTTACCTCCATGAAAGAAGAATAACTACCTTCAATATCATCTATTGAGCCACTCTTAGTTCCAGATGAAGTTTCTGCCATGATGGAGTAGAGGAGTTACTCCCTGATTTCAGTAGTCATAGTGAGAATGGAGCAACCATTCTTAGCTTTAGAGAAATTGCAGGTACAGAGTCCCAGTTCTAGAAGGAACAATTGTAGAGAGAGTAGAGGACATACTCCCAGACAGTGAGATAGACAAGTGATTTGCATAAAGCACATAGAGCTAGCACATGATTGTGCAAATTGAGTTGCAACTGAGCAAGTGTACCAGATTGGTACAATGTAATGAGAAAAATTGATTTGAAGATTGAAGATAGAAAGACTCATGTCTGCCAGTTGAAGAAGGATTTGTATGTATTGAAGCAAGCTCCTAGAGCTTGATATGGCAGAATTTACAATTTCTTGAAGATCTTGGGATTTACCAAGAGTAAAGTTGATTCTAAACTTTATCTTAAGGTTATGAATGATGAGTCAGTGATGTTACTACTATATGTAGATGATGTGTCCTTGAACAATATGAAGAAAATATCATCACAGACTGCATAAGAAGCTCGCCACAGAGTTTGATGGAAGACCTAAATGCATTATCTCTTAGGTCTTGAAGTTTGGCAGAGTACATAGATTATCTTCCTTAACCAAGGGAAGTATGCAGTTAAAATGACGAGGTTTGACATGTTGAAATGTGAATCCATGAACACACCTATGGAAACAAAGTTGAATCTCCTGGTATATACCTCGTTAGAATTGGTTGATGCTACCCTGAATAGACAAATTATTGGTTCAGTGATGTATCTGACGAACACCAGACCAAATATATGTTGTGTTGTGAACACCTTGAGTCAGTTTCTGGTAGAACCCAGACATGTTCAACTAGTTGCTGAAAAACATGTGATGAGGTACCTTAAGGGTACATTAGATTATGGTCTCAATTATGATGGAGATCATGACTTCAAACTGAGTGGTTACACCGATTCATATTGAGCTGGAAGTGTTTCTGATAGAAAGAGAACTTCAATATGTTGTTTTAGTCTAAGTTCAGCCATGACTTCATGGCATAGTAGGGAGCAATTCAACATTGCTCCGAGCATGGTAGAAGAAGAATACATTGTTGCATGTTCCACCAGTTGTGAAGCCATATGGGTTTAGATGTTGTTGACAAATCTATTTAATCTAAATATGGAAGCCACCATGAACCTATGTGATAACTAGAGTTGTATAAAGATGACAAAGAACCTTGCGTTCCATGATGAGTTGAAGCACATAGAGATCTGGTATCTCTTCATTCATGATATGTTGCAGAGAGGAGCCATAAAACTCCAATATGTTAGCATGAATGAAAAGGTTGTTGATGTGTTGACCAAGCCTCTATATTGTGTAAAGTTTGAGCACTTTCGAGATAAGTTTGGTATAGTCCGAAAGGACCTCCCTCGAAAGGAGGAGTAGTGTTGATGTGCCATCTTAATTGTTGTGTTGATGTGTCAGCTTAATTACTATGACAATGTGCCAACCTAGTGCTGTGATGCCAACTTAATTGTTGTGATGATGTGCCAGCCTAGTGTTGTGATGCCAACTTCATGCTGATGATATGTCATCCTTGTGTTGTGATGATGTGCTAGCCTTGTGTTGTGATGATGTGCCAGCCTCATGCTGTGATGATGTGCCAGCTTAAGTGCTGTGATGCCAGCCTCATGCTGATGACATGCCAGCCTCGTGCTGTGATGATGTGCCAGCCTCATGCTGTGATGATGTGCCATCCTTGTACTGTAATGCCAGCTTCGTGCTTTGATGTCAGCCTCGTGATGAAGACTCTCAGCCTAGTGTTGATGTTGATGATGCTCCAACCTTCATGATATAATGTTGTTGTTGTTGATGATGCTCTAGTCTTTGTTCTGTGATATTGTTGTTTTTGATGTTGTATCAGCCTTGTGTTGTTATTGATGATGATGATGTATTAGTGTTATACTAATCCATGTTGATGCAGTTGATGATGATGATGCCACTTTAGCTTCTTTCTGAAGTTGATGATGATGATGCCACTTCAACTTCTTACTGAAGTTGATGATGATGCCACTTCAGCTTCTTGTTGAAGATGATGATGATGATTCCACTTCATCTTCTTGTTCAAGATGATGATGATGATGCCACTTCAGCTTCTTGCTGAAGTTGACGATGATGATGCCACTTCAGCTTCTTTCTGAAGATGATGATGATGATGCCACTTCAGCTTCTTGCTGAAGATGATGATGATGATGCCACTTCAGATTCTTGCTAAAGATGATGATGATAATGCCACTTCATCTCCTTGCTAAAGATGATTATGATAATGATGATGTTATTTCATCTTTCATGACGAAGATGATGATGTTACTTTAGCCTCACGATGAAGATGATGATGATGTTACCTTAGCCTCATGTTGATGAGGACGATGATGCCATTCCAGATCCCTATTGTGAATGATGATATTGATGATGAGAAAAAAATTCGATGATTTATAGATATGCCAATCAGTGTTCCAAGATGATGTTGATGATGTTTCCCTCTCTCTCGCCTGATGTTGTTGTAGAATACCCTTCTTGTTAAGGGGGAGTGTTGAAATATTGTAACTGTTGGCAAATGTTTAATAGGTAGAGTATGCTTGTCATTGATGGCAAGTACAACAGTGAAGATGGCAGTATCAGAGTGTGCATCGATGGAAAAACAGGAACAATGTAAGCTTAGGAGGAATTAGCACAGAGTCGAATGTAGTGCGTTTAATAGGTAGAAGGATAAAATTAATGGCATCCATATTTCTCCATCTACAGGAGAAAGGAAGAAGAATAAAATCCCTTAGGTATCTGAGCGTGTGAGAAGCTTAGGAGAGACAGCACTGAGTGTGCATGTGAAGACTTTGTAGAGGCGCAAAAGTCCAAGAATCCCTTGGGGATTCAGAAGTGAAAGCTCAGGAGGAGCAACGTCGAGGAGAACGCACACACCAAAGCTCAAGATACAGGAGTTCGCAGAGGAGAAGGAAGACAAAGGTCGAGGCCATTGAGAACTTGTAATTCTCCCAAGGTTGGGAGGAAAGTGTGCAAAGCTCAGGAGGGAGCACAGCCACTATCAGATTGGCTGAAGAAGAAGATCTGGGTTGTTGGTTTCTACGTCCAAAAGGAGCTCAGGAGAAGCCTACAGAAGGGAGAGATCGAGAGCCGTTGGATCTCATTCAGAAATCCCATCAGTCGTCAGATCGGACAGGAGCTTCACGAGGTTTACCATCGGGAAAAGCCAAGGTGAAATCCTGAAAGGAGGGTTGACTCATTGGGGTTTCACATATGAGGAATCCCATGAACCAATGCATTGCAGCATTGAAAAGCTTGAACCCCGACAAGTGGTAATACTACGGTCACGGGGATAACGGTCATATGGGCCAGGAGCCTAGCCAGGAGAGCTAGTGCGTAAAGAGCACGTCGGGATTCGAGGGATTGCGAATCCTGAGGACATACATGTTTCGACATTGGAAAGTTCAAAACCTCGATGAGAAGGTTTGGATGCGGTCATATAGGGGGAGGTTACGTGGACCACAAGCTCAGCTGGAGGGCTAATTGAAGTTAGAGACGTCAGATCTGAGCGCAGGGTCCGACCACCATTGGATCGAGGAAAACCTGCACGATCTTTAAAAAGTGAAAGGAGTAGAGGGCTCACAAATACTGGAAGCAGAAGGACCGTCCATCTCAGGGGGTTATGTGGACCATTGATCCAACTCCCTGTCGGGGTTTCAAGGATCGAGAGTTGGAGATGTCAAAGAATATTGACATCAAGAATCCCAAAATTGCGATGTGTGAAATCCCGACTGAACCTGAACTGTCAGATCAAGATGTGATCTAGACCGTCGACCCGACTCATGTTAGCAGACCACGTCAGCTAGGAACACGTGGCACAACCAGGTAATGATAAGTGTCAGACTGATTCAACATTTCAGGCACATGTAAGTCACAAATCAGAGTGACATGTGGCAGTATTCAACACGTGTCAATCCACGTGCGACGTCAGCAGATGGACACCATGTTGGAGTTTCAAGGATCGTGTTTTGGAAATGTCAAAGAAACATTGCAACAGGATTCCCAGTTTCTCCATATGCAAAATCGTGACTCAAATCACAGCCGTTGAATCAAGATCAAATCTGGACCGTTTATTCTAGTCAATGGAGAGGCATCGGGGATTGAGAGTTAGACATGTCAAAGAAAATTGACATCAGGAATCCCGATATTGCGATAGGTGAAATCACGATATAATCTGAACCATCAGATCAAGTGTTGATCGGAGGGCTACTAATGCACGACACATTGAAACTACCAGAAACCATTGATGGCGTCTGCTAGAGAATTCAAAGAAACCCCTTTGTGATCGCCAGAGGAGATGAAGAGTCTCCAAGCTTCGTCCAAGTGAAGGAAGACTATTTTTAGAAGGGATTGACAGATGGATGAGCGTGGAAGCCTGTAACTAAAACAGAGAAGGTGAGCTCGACTGTCACAAAGAATATGAAGAGTCCCAACTGCCAGAGAGGCTAATGAATCTCAACATAACATCCAGTGATGCTGAACGCGTGGGAAAACAGCCAGAGAAGCTGAAGAGTTACGATGATGATCACGTAGAGAACTCGAGATGTGGAGGATATTGGCACGGTATGAGCATGCATAGGAATTGAAAATATTGCATGCATAAGATGCATAGAAGCCATATATACACGGTACAGAGAAGAGATGAGGTTGATGTTGCTGTTGGTGGTTGTTGTGGTTGTTGTTGGTGAAGGTGATTCATGTGTGAAGAAGGAGGAGAGTGTAGCAGCTGAATAGCATAGAAGAGGAACTGTGCAGTGAATGGACATGGAGCATAGAAAATAAAAAGAAGAAGAACAAACAGTGCAAGTGATGTGTGCAGAAAGGCAATGAGGCAGACAGAGCAACGAAATGCAGTAGAATAGTGATAAGTCTGGTAATCCATTGTTGAACATCATATCACTGTAATAAGTTTCAGTAGCAAAGATTTATATTTCAGGGTGGTTGGGAGGAGCTAGGGAGGACTGGTGTCCTCAAAGGTTCAAGTGGGTGCTTGAACATAGGGAGATGGTGCTTCCTTCTAG